>JAHZMW010001207.1:0-11903 GCA_027743745.1 Alloscopus bannaensis | reverse complement strand
GGTAGCATCATCCAATGTCAGAAATTCTTACTTTGACAATGGGAATTATTTCCGTTGTTTTCCACTTTTTAGCATAACCTACTTAAGGTAGATTGCAAATTATTGGACCTGTGTACATTAACATACAGGTCTGACAAAGAGACTTCACAATACATATACACTTGTTATATTATCTCAAGGTATTGTGGTACTTGGCTCTAGTAGACGTCAGATGAATTCACTGACAATCCGAAGAAACAATGCGTTCCACATATGATCAGAGTTTGCCCTGTCATGCTGAGCGGGGAACAATACACAACAGCTCTTGTGTTTCATTGTTTGCTTGTCGCGATTCCGCTAAAAAGCGTGTAATTTTCTGATCATTCATCATCGTTTGTTGTATGATTTATATCAGCGCTGACAGAAAAGGCTGAGCTTTCTCTATTAAAGAGGACTAATAATAACGGGAGAGCTGAAAATCGATTGACTTGTTTTCCTCTTGTAGCATCTTACAAAGGATGTGAAATTACTCATTTGAAACACCAAGCAAAAATGGTTTCATCGTTAGAAGTTGGATGTCTACGTGTACGAGTTTGTAATGCGTTTTCTTAACATTGCCTTTTGACATGGGTTGCTACTTCATCAAAATCTGTTTCTCCGAGAGGAAATGAGAAATCTAATGTGATGATGATGAAAATTCAGGGCCCGGTAATTGTAATCATGTTACTCTATTTTGAATCTGGAGGAAATTATTGCTTCTAGAGTAAACTACTTTCTCTAGCTTTTGCGTTTTGCTTTGTAAAAATGATTAGAATTTAAGACCAACCTAGTCAATACTTTAACAAAGCATCGTTTGAGATGTAGTTGGAACAATTTTGAGGCACTGTATTTTGTTCTGCGTGTAACTTTTGTGGTCTTGTCTCATTTGTTTGTTTTGCAGTAAGTGAAAGTGGATTTTAATTTCAGTCACTCACCAGTCTTTTTGCAACGCTCAATGCATCTTTTGTCTTGGTCCAAGGTCAGATTACACTGGGGAGAAAAGCTTAGAATTTTGGTTTACTTTGTCTATTGTTGGGACAAGACCCTTGGAATAATGAGCATTGAAGTAGGACTGAATAGATGTTTGTTTCCTATTCTTATGAATAGATGAGGTTTGGAGCAACGCTCCTACTCCAGCATATTATAAAATGAAAGGGTTTTAGCTCGAAATGTTGGAGCGGAATTTCTGCGTAGAAAGGTGGTACGGCATTGTGCGTAAAAGCCTTTTGAACCTGTTTGTTGGCTTCTCGGTTTCTCGACGAAAACCTGTTTTGTCTGGTGCGGGCCCGAGATACAGAACACTTTCCCTTCATTTTCCACCAACCCTGCGTTATCATCATGTTTGGATATTGTGAAGTGCGTGTACGACAAAAACTGTCTGGTGTCATAACAAAAGCTCATTTCTTTTATGATTGTACGTCTATTTTTCCTTTCCCCTAGAATCTCCTGATGACGGTGGTGGTGAATCTGGAGCTGGCCCCATCGCCGAAGATGATTACGAGAGAGCTGCCGTAATTGGAGAGGAAAATGAAGAAGAAGAGGAAGAGGACGAAGAAGATGAGGAAGGTAAGACATTTTTTCCGCCGAAATGATATTACATTGTATACATATACCGTAGGTAGTTCTGGTGGAGAAAACACAGACAAACTACTTGTGTATCCTTTCTCTCTACGCTTTCATTTCACTACACTTTCACCGGTGTGTCGGCAAGAAGATACGCTATCTAAAAGTGTATTGTTGTAAATATTATGAGTGTGCATTTGAATTCCTTTTATAAATGATANATTTGAATCCCTGTTATAAATGATAACGTATAGTACATAGACTTTTGTGCTGCACCACAGATTTTTCACGATGATGGCATGAATTCCTTGGGCTCCCGCACTTCCCTGATTTATAGCTTTCTATTTAGATGCGCGTTAATCATGTCGATGGAGCTATGGTGGTGTGACCCTCCAACGTTTTCTCTGCACACACACCAAGCTGATGGTATAATACCGTATATTAAGTTATGATATTTTGGTGGAGTTCGAGTAACGAGGGGCTTAAGTAAATGTTATTTTCAACACTTCTTCCTCTCTCTCTCTCGCAGTTGTCCGACTCGAGTTAAGAAGTAAAAGTCATGGGGAATATAGAATTTCGTAGTTTTGTAAGGGTCAATTTGTTGAATTGGACTGGGGGCTCGACTTTTTGCAGCTTGGATTTCATACTTCTCACCCATTTTTCCCTTTCACTTCGCTAACGAGTGTGTACTCTCTTCGGGCCAAGTGTTTCCCATTGTGTGTAAGCTGCTCAATCATTTGTCGTTTATGGATTGAAATGATGGGGGAAAGGAAATGAATTTACTAAGTGGATATGAGCTCACGTGGTTCTCGCTGGCGACGGAGCGAACATGGATATTATGATAATAGTAATGGCAGCCATAATAATAATTTTTTGGAGCAGTCTGCTCCAAGTTTGAGTTGAAGGAATGCTAGAGCGCTAAGAAGAGGAGATGCAGTGCGTGGGCTGTGATAAATATCAAAGAAATGAAATGAATCGAGATGAATGAGCTAATCGGATTGGGAGTAGAAAGTCATAATCCTCGACGAAGTAATAATGTCACGGCTTACGCCCCCAATTAGTCTAAAGCCTATTCAGACAAAAATGACTTCCCCTCACCGTACCACACGGCTGCTCATGGCGGTGGCCGTGGTGTTGTTATTATGTATTACGGAAATGATTCGGTATGAGAGCACACTCTTACGAGTTGGAGAAAGCTCAAAGTGAAAGCTCACTGGACACAGGAGGAAATATAATGGAGGGGTTTCCTCTAAAAGCTCGAATTTCTCTGGTGTATGTGTATTGAATAAACTTTGTTTTACAACTCTTCAACCGACGAGAGTGGTGTGCAATCAGGAAAATTTAATTCCACTTAGAAACTCATATCCTTTTCGCCTCAACTTTGGGAGTAAATAGGCAGAGCAAGACATATTCAATAACACACAACTACACAAAACCAGCTTTCTCCGATTTGACATGAACAGGCTTAAATGCATCTTGTAAATCATTTCTGGCATCAACATAAGGAGTTTGTCGTAAAACTCGAGTTTTTACAGAGGCAAATCTTTAGTTAAATCAGATGTAAATGCCATCGAATGGAAAACACTACTCTGAATATCGCTGTGAAAAGAGATCTTGACTAAGCGAAAATTGCATTTGACGAGAGAGGGAACGTCGCTTGATGCACTAAATCCTCACGATTCTCGGAGATCTCCTTAAAAACTTAGTTTTTGTCATGATGAATTACAATAGCGATATATACTTGCGATTAGGGTACACACACGAGTCGAGAAAAAGTTGCTTCCTTGTAGTTTACGCTCGTCCTCCACGGAAAAATATGAATTTTGTAGAGATGATGGCTACATCATATTTTCTGGAAACATTGGTTGTCATCTCTCTCCCTCTGTAATAGCTCTACATACATTCAACATTTCGCTTTCACTCCATTTTCTTTATAATGTATGAATATATGTATGTGGGCATAAGGGAAGAGGGGGACAGGAGGACAGGGCTCCGGGAAATAAAATTTTTTAGAGAAAGATCCATGTTTTACTAGCGCCCTGGAAATATTCTCTTCCCGATAGAGCTGTACGGTCGTGTTGCCCTTTGCCCTCACTAACTCATTTATAACAGTGAACCGAAATGGAGTTTGACATTTCCCTTTTCATATCATAAAATAATTCTTCCTTCCGCTTCAGTCTTTGCGTTTAGTAGAGAAAGTGGTGGAAGGTGACTTTTTTCTGACTAAAAGCACAAGAAACTTACGCAGCCTCCACACTCGCTATTCTGCATCTCAATGTGCGGCAACAACTGAGGGGATAACTGGGAAACTTATCGGCCATCTCGTCACCGTGTTATACAGCGGAGAGACCTGAGCTTCCCTCCAAAAAATGGAATGCACTCACGTTCACATTCTGGTTTGAGAGACGTGTCGGTGCATCCTGGCCACCTACAAAGTGTACATTTTATTCCCCGTCACAAATGGTGGAGGGGGATAGAGTATTAAAAGGAAAAGTTGGAAATGCAAGTGAAAAGGAAGTTTGGGGGAGCCATGTGGGTGTAACATGTATATTGCATACATACGCTCGTGTTTTATGTATATATGATAAAGATTTACTGTTGTCATCCGGGCATCTTTACTTTGCTCCGAGAGTCGAGTCGTGGATGATGTGATGAATTCTTTCCGCCCTTCAAAATTTTCCCCCCGAAGATAATTGATTGGCTCCTGCTGTTCCGAAAAAGGCGATTTCTTTTTTAACATGACTCAGAGAAAAATACATCGATATCCCATGTTTATGGGAATGCTCAACATCTATTTTCACTGTAATTTGTCACAAACGCAACTGATGGAGCGTGCTCCATTGGAGGAATGATGGTAAATTGAGTAAGAAAGAGAAAGCACCTATAGAGGGATATGATTAATGATTTTGTATTGACGTATTTTAAAAATAATTCAACTGATGGAGCGTGCTCCATTGGAGGAATGATGGTAAATTGAGTAAGAAAGAGAAAGCACCTATAGAGGGATATGATTAATGATTTTGTATTGACGTATTTTTAAAATAATTATGGGTATTTACCCGGGATGCATAGAGCATTATGGGATGCAATGGAATGTATGAAAAGTGTGGTGGAAAGCATGAAGAGAAAGTATTGTATGCACATAGGGTCGTTGGTATGATTTACTTTCTCCCATAAGGATTTCGTAATGTTATATCGATGTACGCATGTTTCTTATTTTAGAACAACCTGAACAGCGGGATACGGATAAGGAGCAGCAACTCGATTTCCGAGGATTCGTTTTGAAGTAAAGATGAGTTTTGTGTCTCGAAGTTTTCTTGGACCTCATGTGCGAGAAAGGAGTGTAGTAAATGTCTTCTTTTTCTTATGTTTATTTAGGTACGCTTTGGCACGTGTTGTTAGTAATATGGCCATTCTTTTGAAGGACTGGGACACTCTGAAACCACTCACGTTGCACTGCATCCTGAAAATGTTCCACAGATTTGTGTTCGATCTAAATTACCCTGCGATGCTTTGCCAAGCTTCGTTGCTTCTGATTTTCAAGAAGATTCTCCAAGTTGCGGACCATCGATCAGATCTTCGAGTGGGTGAAAGCATACCTGACGGAAATAGAAATGCTGACGTGTAGTTAGTAAGGATGTGAATTTGTGTCAGTAAACTGTTATCTGCTCAATTAACTTTTCCAGGAAATCAAAACTTTCTTCTTGCACTTTTGGCCCAAATTTGTGAAGCTGTGCAAAGGGAACAGTAAGATGTTCGTGGAAATCCTGTTTTGGAAAACGGCGAGAGAAGCACAGGAAATTCAGGATGGATATGCTGAACTAAATGGCACTAGTAGCGGTTCCAGGAAGAAGAAGTCGGAATGGACCAATGATGAAATAGTGGAATTGGAACTGTTGGTAGAGTTGTATCAGGATTCCCCCGAAGAAGGTGATTTTTTATTACAGCAATAACATTACTTCGGAAATGTGAAAACTCTTTTGGCTTCATTAAAAGTTTGAAATGGTTTAAATACCCACTTTGCGGCATGTTTTTATGTAGTGTCTTTTTCTGTTATAGTCAAAAAGGCTCAGAAACTGATTGATTTTGTGATGGAGCGCTGGACTTGGCAGAAGAAGAGCAGAAAAGTTTTTATGGACAAGTTGATCGAAAGGGGATGGATAGAACCGAAGGTGCGTTCGAGAGTGTTTATTCTTCAGCTAAATATAATTATGTAAAAAGTGATTTTTTAATATGTTAAAATGTGTTTATAACGCTTGCAGAAGGCATCCGACAAAAAACGGCCACCCAAATTCTGGTCTGAAGAAGAATTGGCTTTGTTGGGAGAATTGTATCGTGAGAATCGTGATTCCGACGATATTGTTGGAAACATCCGTACCCAAATGGATACCGCACGGTCGAAAAAAGCTGTGATTGACAAAATGCTAGAAATGGGTCTCATTCAGGATAGAGGCGAAGTCAAGAAAAGGCGAACCAAGAAGAAAAAGTTTGCCAATGCAGTTTCTGATGCAGAAGATGGTAGGAACAATAATTCAAGCAATCATCAACTTACACCAATGGAAACTTCGCTCGTTTTATGTCATTGACACGTTTGTGTTTATTTGCAGATCGACAGGAGGCACGGGAGACTGACGAGGCATTACCAGCACGGAGGCAAAGTGGAAGTGACGAATCGTCATCCTCTTCATCAGAATCGGAGTCTGAGGAAGAACGTGAAGACAGCCAACCGGAGCCCCGGGCTTCGACTAGTTCATCGAATAGCAAGGGATCAAGTTTACATGATGATGAAGTGGTGTTTGCTTTGGGCAAGGAGTTGATTCAAAAGAGTACGTAATACAGGAAACTGTTATATTTGCTTTCGGATTCGGATGTATAAACAACGTTAATAAACCACTTCATTTCAAACTTTCAGAAATGAACGCCGCAATTAGATGGCTTAACCAATCGCTCAAGTACTACCTAGAAGACATTATGGAAGATCCAGATTCAGATGAAAGCGTTCCGCTTGTTCCAATAGAAAGTCAATGCATTGTCGCAGTGAACAACTCAGAGTTTAAGACATTCATGAAAAAGTTGGGCATACATCCTCCCGGCTTGCAGGTAATTTACGATAGTTTGTCGCTTGCATGATTATGAATTCGAGGGTGACTATGTAGTCCTAAGGGGAGGATTCCTTGATTTTGTGTGTGTAGGAAGCGTATTGGAGAATTCCGTCAAGCATGAAAAAGAGGGATGTTGAACTGCGATTGGACACCTTACAACGATTGCTTTCACTTGCGGAAACATCTCCTGCTGCTCCAACTAGCCCCAGTAAAACTCGTTACAGTCGTATCGTGGATTCTGACTCTGATGATGAAACTGTCAACGAGGCAAGCGATAAGAACAATGGTGCAAAATCCGATGTGGATATGGGTAGCCCTAGCTCACCAGGATCAGACAACAAGGATAACTCTGATGATGATGACCTTGCGAGTGATGGTAACACAGGCGGAAATGCAGCAGATTCGTCGGATTCCGAAGACGGAGGAAGCGAAGTTGGCACAGCGAAAAAGAAACGTGCTCTTATTATTGAAAGTGACAGTGAATGATTTTTACGAAAACCATGCGAATCAGAATGTACATAACGCTGCTTGTATACTGCAGTTCCTATTATTGAGGATTTCTTGATATAAATATATTAGACGTAAAACCTAATGTACTTTATTAATGTGTTTACGACTTATTGGTATACGGTTACTGCTAGTACAGGTTAGTTGCTTCCAGTAGGAGCAGGTATGATTTGCTTCAATCTACCTTGTACACTAATTAGTCCCTGGATAATATTTGTCATCTCTGAACACGTCAAATCCACGGTGTCCCAGTTCTTGTCCGAAACATCAAACTCACTTTGAAGGTGACGCAGTCTTTCCTTGAGTATGTCATTTTCTTTTCTAATTTCATCCCCGTGCTCAACCTCCGTCTTGAGGTATTTTACTTCGTCCTTCGTGCTCGAGAGGATTTGTTCCCTCTCTTGTCTCTGTATTTTTAAGTCTTCTGTTTGCTCTTTCAGGATAGCTTCACTCTCTTGAAGTTTGCACACTATGTCTTCCTTAATCGCCAACTGAGCCCGGAGGTCATCTACTTCCTGCTTTGTCTCCGAGAGCTCTTTTCGTGCCTTTTCAGACTCGGAAGACTTCTTCTGCAACGCTTCGTGCATCGTGTTGACCGTGGTCCTCATTGTGTGAAGCTCGATCTCTAGCTGCTTCACTTTCAACGCCTCCCTCTGGTATTGCAAATTTTCAAGTGCAAGTTGCGCCATTGCTGAAGTGGTCATTTGGCTCACTTCATATTCCCCATTCTCCGCTGGTCGATTAGCATTAGTGTTTAGTTCTAATAAGCTGTCAACCACATGAACAGTTTTCGGAGGAACGTAGCCCCTTGGTGCTTCTACCTCGTTCGGCCAGGAAGAAATGGACGTTCCGGAGTTATAAATCTGTTGAATCTCTGAATCAGGCGGACCTATCGAGTTTGCATTGACTTTATTTTCTTCTGATCCTACCGACACTGCGCTGGGGGCAGGAGGAGGTAGAGGTAGATTCTCCTCTAAGGTCTTTGCAGCCTTAATGATTTTGTCAAACCATTCTGAAAACTGTTGGAGACTCTCACTGGACGTAAATCCCAATCCATAAATTGTCCTCAGCTTTGTGTCAGACCAGAGACCAAACGTGGCGGACGTTTTGATAAAACTCATCGATGGGAATATTGTGCTGTTTACGACAAGATCCTTCTTGTCGTAGCTTATAACACGGTACACGGAGCGATGTTTATCAAAGTAGAATGATACTGGAACGGCGGCCGAGGAGGATGGGAGCCAGAACGTCTTGTTATTCGGATTCATCGTGTACACCTTCGCGAAGGTAGTGAATATGGCAGTAGCCGGATCATCCATCACTATTACCTGGGAATCCCTGGAACATTGGGGTACCCTTTACAATTCATGCATTGTCTTCAACAGTATTTTTCCTTACGAGCATTGCCTTACTTTGCATTAGAAGCATAGGAACCAATCATGACAAGATCACGCTCGCTCCGATGATAAGGAAAATAGCAAATAGATGTCAGCAACGTGATGCCCCGTAACCTGTTTACCTAAACCTGATTTTATGAAGTTGTTCCCTGACCACTCCGCTCATTCCTGTCATGCAGCAGCACATTATCTACCGTAGGAATTTTGACACTGTTTATAATAATACGAGGCTTCAAATAATGCTGACAAATTGATCGGTGGTGCACTGTGGTCACTGAAACTACTACTACCATAATGTCGCGTCAGCAACCATATATACGACCTAAATATCCTAATGGGAAATTGCAAACTATTCACCCAATTTACCGTAGAAAAGTACGGAGTTAATAATTAACTTGTTATTACAAGTTCTATTGCTTATCATTACAAGTATATTAGCTAATTCTATGCCATGTTTTCTAGGAAGCAACACAAATTTATTCCATCCACTTTGCGGTAATCCGTATGTGCACACTTTCATTTCAAATTGTGAACGCTAAAAAACTGTGAATATCAATAACTAATTATTATAACCTAATATATGTAACTGTAAAGTTTCCTAAATGTGTATATTCGGTATATAAATGTATATTCTCAATATCAACTATTCCATTACTGTAACAATAACAGATAAACGAAGCTAACGTAAAGTACTATTGTGAACAGTAGGTAATCACTACCCTGAAATGTAATGATCTGTTGTAATATATACAATGAAAACTTTTCATTGAAAAGATAGATTCAACAAAAAATTAAGCACATGCTTCTTGAAAATCTAGAAAATCGTAAATACATGATTTAATTCTTAAAACAATCACTGTCACATAACTTTTAGCGTGAGGAGGATGAGGATGATCGCTCGTAGCGTCGGCGGCGAGGGGGAGATGAGCGCCGAGGACGCGGTGGAGAGCGACGACCACGATACGGTGATCTGGGTCTAGGAGACCAACCTTTAAAAAATACACAGAGTAAGTACTTGCCAATATCCACATCCGAATTGGAGCTCGCGGAAACAAAAATATTCAAATTTCAAGTGGTAAATATATTTTACCTCTCCTCCTCCGAGGTGGTGGTGGCGGAGACCGACGCGGCGGCCTTGCTGCCGACATCTGTGGTCTTATGCTCAGTACCGGAGCTGCAGTAATTTCCTGTAGTAAAATGATAACATTATATTACGTACTTGCCTATATTATATTGAGATGGAACAGTCTTGGAACTTCCAAGTTGGAAGTGCTTGAAGTTATTCCAATAGTCAGATAGCATGAATTCTCACTTAAAATTGTTAAAAGAGTAGTTAAATATTTTATACCAACCTGTCCATCAATTTGTCCTCCGTCCATGTGTTTCATTGCAGTTTCAGCCTCGTCAGCATTAGAAAATTCAATGTATGCAAATCCCCTTCCTAAATGTGGATGATTTCTGTCTTGACCGAAGTCCACCAACTGAATACAGTTATTAAATTGTTATAAAACAATAGCATATTTACCTTACATGCATTTAAATTAAATCGTTAACTTCCGCGTAACTCTAATCTTACCTTAATGGTACCAAAACTAGCAAAAATTTCTTGAAGATGCTCCTTGGTCACATTCCTAGTCAACCTTCCAACGTGTATCTTTGTTGGTCGTGGAGTCGGGCTTCTTTCGCGCTTGGGAGGACTGCGACCTATAATTGAAGAAATTAACATAACCATGTTTAACCCTCACTCGTCAAATTCAATTCACTAGACTATTAGACTTGTACAGTCAAGAAACTCTTACGTGATTCTCTATCCTTCCTCGGAGATCGTGAGCGAGACCGTGACTTTCTCGGAGATCGAGAACGGCTTTTACGACTTTTTGCTGGAGGTGATGCTTTCGGGGACCTCCCGCGCCTTGGTGACTTTGAAGATCGACGAGGTGAGCTCCTACCCCGATCACGATCCTTGTCTCTCTCTGTTCGGTCCCTATCGCGTTCCCTGTCACCTCGATGGCTCTCGCGTTCCTTCTCCCTCTTTTCTGCAGTTGCCTCCGCTGGTTTCGGAGATCTTAACAAACAAAAACAACCCATAATTATATGCAGTGCACATGACAAACAACCGAAAACTCTGCTATTTCAAATTGAGAGCCAGATCAGCCAGATAGTAATTAAAAACAAACCTTGATCGTGATTTTGTCTTAGGACTCTTCCTTTCAGTTGGCTTCGCATCCCGTCTACGCGGTTGCGGCGACCCGGCGATCTCTCCTCCTGTCTTCCTCCTTTTTGCTTGGCCGAGCCCTACAACAAACACGACAACAAACATATTAAAAATTACAACAATCGTTTCCAAATAAGGTGTGACAATTTTCACGGTCAACCATGACACATCATTCTCAGCTCTACTCCCACCACCCACACTTAATTATGCATTACAATCCGTTGCTCCGTACACAATTGACAAGTAGTCACAATACTAAATACTTAAACATTAGATACACTTTTTGAAAATATATTTAAAAGCAACTTACATTGTACGCTTTCAATTCACGCGAATTGTCCCTTTTCCTCCAGAAACTCAATTTTATTTTGTTTACGCTTCCCAACCGATGACAATTTACACTTTCAGTCAAATTCCACAAATCTTTCAACTAATTGTACCAGAAACTGGCCGCGTCAATCGCAGCGTCGCTCCCAGTTAATTATGACAGCTGACAATTAAATTAAGACTACAATCCGTCAATCCTCCCCCGGTTTTGTGTGACCCAAAATAAATGCCGGACAACGAAGCACCGACGAGCACAACAAAACAAGAAACAAACGCCAAGCGAGCTCCTTAGAACTTCCTTCGCAAACTGAGTTACGGGGCGATGTGAGACAGCATAGAGTTGTGAATGTAGCGTCTCTGTCAACACAAACAGAACAATGATTTCGCCTCGTCCTTCGTTCTTGAACTTCGGAAGCTCGGCATTTTGCTAGTCATCAATTCATCTGTTTTGTGAAAATTTTGAGAGACATTTTTTTGACTTTTGAGTTACGACTTTAAAGAATGATTTTCGTCAAATTTTCTTTTGAACTCTTTGCTTTGCTAGTTTTCATGTTTAATGCGCATTCGCATAATTGTCCTTAAAACTAATTTAATAAAAGCTTTCTAAATATTTTGCTCTCTTGAAGACATAATTTATGGTAAGTGAAGATAAATATTAGTAATTCTGTCAGAGATTACTTCACACATTTTTAAAGGTCTCAGCTTTTGATTGGTGGTTGACATTAATGTTAATGTAATACTTAACACATTTTGATTAGCTAAGCATTAGGTGTT
>JAHZMW010001206.1:0-38651 GCA_027743745.1 Alloscopus bannaensis | reverse complement strand
ATTCATCGGACAAATTCGCTGTGCATTTTAAATATTGGTCAAGAACTTTCCCAATTTCGGTCGTTCTATCTAGAAAACAAACAAAAGAAAACATACATCACACATTTGCGGTTTGTGCCAACCAGTAAAACAAACCCTTTAATGATAATACATAAAGTCAAGGATAACCCCACCAGGAAATCGCATAAGGTGACACGGGCGACCCGACTTGTTCAGAGCATCGACGAGCAGTTGACACTGCGTCGTCTTCCCAGCCCTGTCACAGCCTTCCAGCACGATAAGAGCACCCCTGCCGCCCGACGACCCCGCTCCAGATCCAGCTTCACTGTTGGCAGTCATTTCGTTGGAAGCAGCAGGCATTGTTCTAAATAAACTTGTCACGTTAATTCGCTGCACTTTTTGTAAACTTGTCAAACGACACACGTTTGAAAATAAATGCATAAATGAGACTATAAATTGAGAAAATACTCTACTTAGGAGACAACAACTATTTCACTACAATCCATTCTTATCACTCACTTCACGATAAGCGGACACCGAGGGTTATCTTTGTGTACACCGGAAATGTGAAGCACAAAGAAAAATAGTGTGACCTGAATTTTCGGCTGCGGAGTTTGTTTTGTTTTTCTTTTTGTTTTGGTGGGATTGTGACAGGTAAGCCTCTAGTATTCATTCCACGAAAGTCATAGAGTGACGTTTGTACCCGCGAAACTCTCTCACCTCCTATGGGGTAGAGCATATTTTTCGAGCTGACATACATAAAATCCTGTTGTTGATTGTTGATGTTTATTGATCTGTTTGCTGGAGTCGCTGTAATTAGATCAAATTGTTAAAGTTCAAGTTCTCCAGTGGTTTGGATGTTATTATGTGAGTGTTGTGGTGTCAGTAAGCCTGAGTGTTGATTTGAATCGAGTTTTGGAGAAATGGCCAAGGAGAAGCAGTCAAAATCGAAAAAGGGAAAGTCATCGGACGGGACCGAGGACGAGAAGAAGGACGGATTTCATTTGGGACCGGAAGTTTACTTGAGGCTCGTGGCACTCATTCACATTCTTGTGTCACCGTTCACGAAGGTCGAGGAAAGTTTCAATTTGCAAGCTATTCACGATGTTTTGTTTCATCGAGGTGATCTGGAGAAGGTAAGGATGATCAGGAATTGTGGTTGTGATTTGTGTTGGCAGCTAGGAGCTGGAATTAATTGGAACAATTTTGTTATGATTTGCAGTACGACCATCTCGAGTTTCCTGGAGTTGTTCCCAGAACTTTCATTGGTCCCGTCATCATAGCAGGGCTCTCGGCGCCGGCGGTTATTGCAGCTGGTCAATTTTTTACGAAATTTTCGGCTCAGATCATAAGTAACTGGATTTTGTGCTATTTATTAATTATCAGCTTTATAATGAAGATTGAGGAATAATGTATTTTTGTATGTCTGAATTTAGTTCGACTATGTTTAAGCGAGCTGGTTATTCGGGCGTTCCAACTGTTTCGGGAAGGAATATCAAAGGAATTTGGGAATTCAGTTGGGGTGTGGCTGGTGGCAATAACTGCCTCACAATTTCACATCATGTACTACATGGGAAGAACACTGCCAAACATTATGGCTTTGCCAGGAGGTGAGGCAGACAATACAAGACGGAATATTTGAAAAAAAATCGGCTACCCTATTGATGTGATCTTAATTGATTGTGAATTTCTGTTCTAGCTCTTCTGGCGATACATTTTTGGATTAAAAAGGATCACCCAAAATTCATCATGATGTCTGCATTTGATGCTATAGTTTTCAGATCAGAGTTGGCTTTGCTGTTTGGAATCCTGTTGTTGGTGGAGCTCTTTTATCGACGTTTATCATTCTTCAAGTAAGGTTTGAATAATTAAATGGTTTGTGGTGTAAAACTGATTAACTGCTGAGGACTTTTATCAGAACATTACCGGTGATGTGATTACGTTTTTGTAGAGCGTTGGGATACTCATTTGTCTGTGGCTTCGTGTGTCTGACTTGGACTATGACCATTGATAGTATCTTTTGGAGGCGAACTTTGTGGCCCGAAGGCGAAGTATTGTGGTTTAATACTGTTGAAAATCAGAGCCACAAATGGGGTGTAAGCTACTGCTAACAATTTCAACTTGCCACTTTTAAATTTTATTTAAAGGCTTTATTAAATTAATATCTGTCCGTGTCTTATATCTTATGTATGTTTAGACTCATCCATTTCTTTGGTATTTCTACTCTGCCCTTCCAAAGGCCCTTGCAAGTTCGACAGTACTCATTCCAGCGGGGATGTATTTGGATCCCAGAGTCAAAAATCTAGTCATTCCGTGCTTAGCGTTTGTGTTCTTTTATTCATTTCTTCCCCACAAAGAGCTTCGATTTATCATCTACGTGATTCCAATTTTGAATGTAGCTGCTGCAAAGGCATGCGACTTGTTGTGGAAGAAAAGGGGAAAGAATTTTTTATGGGCGTTAGCTAGTGTTGGTTTGATATTCCATCTTGTTTTGAACGGTGTGTTATCCACCGCGTTGTTGATCGTGTCCAGTAAAAATTATCCAGGAGGAAACGCTTTGATGAGGCTCCACCAGTTGGAGCACTTGTCTTCACCCGTGAATGTCCACATTGATGTTTACTCAGCACAAACGGGCGTGTCTCGGTTTCTCGAAATGTCGCCTTACTGGAATTATAACAAAACAGAAGGACTTTCTCGAGGTGGTCAAGATATTTTGAAATTCAGTCACATACTTGTTGAGGCAGAGGATGTTGAGGAAAGATTGGCATACTTCAAAACCCATGAAATCCTCGTTTCTGAAGAAGGATTTGTCGGAATTGACTTTGCTTGGAACCGGGTTCCTCCGATCTCCATCAACAGTGAACCCAAGGTTTTAGTACTACGAAAAAATAAATCGGGCGTTTCTTAAGTTTGGTGTTTTTTATTTAGTCAGTAATATTTAATTATATCATTAAGACTTGACCAATTGCCAATTATATATTTTTGTTTAGAGTGATAATAATATTAATTTACTTGTGAGTTGTTATTTACTGTGATATTCAGTTCGAAGATAGTTTCTTTAAGAAGATGATTCCTATAGTGTTGACCAAAAAATTGTTCGATTTTTCCTGAAAAGTATACGCAATTACATTTTTTGGATATTGTAAACTTGTATTATGTAGAACTAGATCGTAATATATTGAATCAGAGTATCACAAATCTGTAAAAGGCCAAGACTGTATCGATAAATGGTTGCTGAACCAAACTGGGTAGATCCATCCTAATAAATTAACTTGTAAATGAAATAGCAAGAGTACAGTTCAACCGGATGTGTAATCTGATTTGATCTCTGTGTACCGTCTTATAATTTATGTTGGTAGAATTCTCACGGTTATTGCTGGATTCAAGTCGTAAATGTGTACGTCCTAGGTGTTGGAGCTTCCTGACAGTTTCTGCAGTACACAAACAAATCGTTAACATAACAAATGCAAAACACTCATCGCATGTGATTAAGTTCTTGCACTGGATACGAGATTTAGAGATAACAGTATGACTGCAGATATACGGGTGTCTTCATTTGTAGTGGAGTTTTCGGTTAGGATATATATGCATTATCTTTTCTATGTTGTGTGCATTTTTGCATATGCGATTATAATTCACTCTCACAATTGCTATGTCCAGACAATGTTAGCCATTCTCAATATGGGCTTGGGTATATTATATTATGTTGACATTTGTAATAGGAAGAAACGTTCTTTCCCGTCTTGAATGACTGCATGATAAATTACGTGGAAATGTTTTAATTTTCAAGTATGTTAGCCTGTGTAACTGCTTGTTTAACAAGCGTTATTTTTTTACGCAGGTACTCAGAGTGTAACTATTCTCATTTATATTTCTAACAATTAGGTATATTTATATCTCTGCATTCTCAACATTTATTTGTGGCATAAATCATCATTCACAAACGTAAAGCAGAGGAAGCTTTATTTGTCGAGGATCTGCAAACTAATCACAACTCACCGTAAGAGTGACGGATAAAATGTCCAGGTTATCTCGTCATGAGAAAATGTTTTAGCTCACTTCGTAAAATCAGAATTACCAGTAGTGTGCTCGCCATTCTAGTTAGTGGTTTATATCGCCAATTCATCATTTGTATATCATAAGTCTTGCAATGGACTTGACGAATACCACGCTACAAAGAGTAATTAACAAAACATATTTTTCTTCATCAAATTAGGTTGTGCCACTGAAAAATTTCAGGTCATAATCAAGAAAATCTTAAGGATTTGTGTAGATTTATTCTATGAGAAGTTTTTTTACGATCAGGGAGAGGAAGGGAATGCGAAATATTTTTATGAAAAATTACACCTGCATTCGCGTCTATCTGTGTCATGTCAAAAATAACAAATGCCCATGCACGAGGATAAGCCAATTTCTCGAAATCCCGTATTTGAGTATTTATGCTCACATAGGATCAACAAAAGTGGATGGCATAGCTGACCGGATGCAGTACATGATAACGTGAAGCATGCATGGTGGGTGGCTTTAAAAATGATTGAGCTCACTAAATACCACTACTCATGAAAAATATATGAGCTTACAAACATTTATACCTTTTTAAACAAATGAGCGTACACTGCGCATTATCCATTATTTATCTCTCCTTCCACTCTCAATCTGCCAGAAAAACGTAAATCCAAATTATTCCATGTTTGTGGAAAGAAAAGCCACACAGTCCACAATATAGCCACTATCACAATATAGCCACTATAACTATAATTGAAGAGTAAACGCAGGATGTTGTATTTTATACATGAAATAGATGAAAAGTTGGAATGATACGATGATCATGTATGGCTCAAACACAATTTACTAACAGAAAAAGAATTTATTATTAAAAAATGTGAGCCATACCAAATTTAACTACCTCGCCATCTTTCATATCATGCAAACAGAGTTCACATGACAAGGTTCAGGTAATTAGCTTAGCCCTGTAACGATAAAGCTCGGTAAACACGCATCCAATTTGTACCACTTCCGAAACTCAAACATTATTACATGTTTTTTTAACGGAGGCCCTTGCTTTTTGAAGAGGGACGAGTACAAATGTCCAATAAAACTTGTGTGATTGGTGTTAACATGTGTTGCGGGAAGTGAGTCCCCTAATTGGCCATTCGAAGAATCATTGTTTGCTTTTCCGTCGACTTCTCGCAGAGATCTCACAGAGACCCTTTCATTACAGTCACACAAGAACCCACAGTTTAGTATCGGATGCGTGAAGAAGTTTGACATCAATCATCATCAGAAGGCAGAAAAACGTATAAATGCTCAAAAATTTACGGATCGACCTGCCCTCAGCTTTAAACTGTTTGTTTTAAGCATAATTTTCTCTTACATATTTAGTTGAGGCGATTCATCAGGAACAAACCGTGCAGACAACCGTTGTTGTCCCGTATTCGTTTAGCTCCTTCTCATTCGTGATCACCTCGTCCAACCCAAGAGATGGGAATTATACGTAATTATAGTAATTGGGCTTGTTAAATTGTAGCAATTTGTTACTTCGTGAAATAGCCATTTAATTTGATGCAACAAACAGCATCCGCACACACATCACTTTCTGCAAAAGCATGCGCTAACGAAAACAATGGAAAGAAGCGATAAGTCTTTTGGCATCTTTCCACTTATTGAGTTGCGCAGGTGGTGTCTCATGTCTACAAGTTATCACACGACTGTCGATTCATGTCTTATTGACAGCCACAAACCTGGTCTTTATGTGTAAACGCTTTTGTCCGTCTTTTTTCACCTTAAAATTTCTCATTATCTTCAAAAATTGTGAAGCTTCTGATCGATCCACGGGGCGATAAAAACAACCCTTTTTCAACCACATGAAAATCCTACAACTGATTACCTCACGGATTAAAATAATTTCAGCTTCATTTCACAAGCTTCTTATCTGTCTCACGGGAAAATGAAAAGCGACTCTTCATTTTCTGTGGAGAAGTACCCCCAAACAAATTTGCACGCATATACGATCTTTAAAAAACCTTAGATTATACTCAAACAAATATTTGAACTGAGCAATCATGAAATCGAACAGTTCACCTCATCATCATCATGATTATCCTCCTCTCGCGTTTGTATGCGCACAAACCTTTTCAGTCCTTGCTTTACCAGCCAAAAAAAATACCAAGCCACGCTGTAAAATGGATTGTAGGAAATGCCTGACTGTTGAATACGTAAATAAATAAGTTCGGCAGGTACGTAAAAGTGTCAATCATTTCATCTGACACAGCGAAATAATGAATGCTCCCATTGTACTGTCATATCTGTACAAGAGCATCCGTTCTCGTAGCATGAAAAGTTTTAAAAAATACACATAATCATTGTTGCAGAATTATGTATGAAAAGATTGTTGAGTGTATGAAGCGTGCGGAGAACAAAGTCCCGAGTGCCATACTCTTAACATGCCCAAAACTGTATAGGGTATAAGGTGCAGTCTCACTTCGCCCCATATAAAACTATTTTATATTTTTCGAACCCCTTTCTCCCTATGTGCACACAATAGATTGCAACAATTTTCTTTAGAAAACTACCACAAAACTGCATCGTATTTTGCATCGCACCCTTCCACTTGCTCCTCTCTCCCTTCCGAAAAAAAGTGTGAATCTCCCGTTTGAAAAAAGGCATAAATAGGCGAGTTTTGATAGGCATATCTATTTCAAGAGAAGTAGGCTCCCAAAAAACCATTTATATTTTAATACACCCATAAAAATATGATTTAAAACGGAAACATTCTTGCATGCTGTGCAAACAAGCGGGAGCAACACGCTATACGCTCTTGTCATGCATTTTATTATTATTTTTTCTCTTCCCCGAATGTAGTGAGTCCGCACAATACTGACTGTGTTTCTAGTCAATCTGGTTGTCTTGTACAGTATGCAAATTTTTCCTCTTCCAACTCTTTTTCGTCCAAAAAGTCAAAAACGAGAAAAGTCGAGTCGACACAAGCATGTCTTTATTATTCACAGATCAGTTTCCAAAAAAAATCTCTCTCATATTCTTTGTGATATTTATTTATTCTTGTGCGAATATTATATTCTACTTTATGCTACATTATTCGCTCAACTTGAATAGAAGCCAAAACACAATGCCATATAGTGTAGTTTTACAAGAGCACGACTCCTCCTCACACGACAAAGCGAAATGGAGAAAAAAATGTGAAAAAATTATGCCTAAAAGTAGCTGACAGCTTAGCATGAAGTCAGTCAACCAACAGCAGGAATCAGATTTATTTATTAGCCTTCGTGAATTCATTTTCTCTCTCTTCTTTCATTTTCCATTCACAAGAGAGAAGAAACGGAACGGATAGGGAAAAGGAGACAAGAGAGACGAAGAAAAACCAAGTTTGTCGAAGAAAAAAAGGGAACTTTCTTTGTTAAAAAATATATATCGTCGAACAGACTACAGGGGGGCCAATGTCCATTTGCATAATCAAATAAATATCTCTGCTCTTCTCTTGTCTTGTGCTCCTTGAGGATGTAACATTTTTTCTGCTTCTGATCATTCTTTTTACACTCTGCATATTATATTTGTGCATACAATATGAACATGAGAGTCGTGTTTCAATTTCTACCAGAGATCTTCTCTCTCTGGAGTAGATGAAAACGCGAAAAAAAGAAGAGAATCTCTTTCAAACAAGGAAATCCTCCATCCGAAAAAATGTGGACGTACATTCATTTCCAATGCTGCCCACTTCTGAAAGGACACGGTTTTTCTTAGACTATTTCAGACTTTGAGATTACACTTTCGGGTGCATTTTTACTGGCAAACTTCTCATGATGTACATATCAGCATAAGTGGGCGATTATGGTAAATCATAAGTTTTTTATGCATTCCACCACCACAGTTTTTCTGTGCGTTTTTTTCACAGATAGAAAACGCAGTTTTTGTCTGGTCTTCTGTGTCCAAGATTTATTTCTATCGCACTCCTTCATTGTCCAGTACGCCAGTGTTGGTATTTACTGAGGCCCGTTGAAGATGCAGCAGTGTGGCTCTCCAATCCTCTGCTTTTTGACGAGTTAAAGACCATCTTAAATAAGAAGTGAGCCTATTACGGGGTAGTGGTATATGAAACGACGCGTCATCTCCGCGAATGTGCGACACAGCGATGATGATCATGATGATGGCGGCGATGCTTAGGGATGGCGGTGGCAGAAGAAGAGCGCCGTAAAATGCAGGACGACCAATTTATGTCCATTCTTGAAATTTCCACTCGCAGAAACTCCAGGGAGGACTAAGGATGAGAGTCCGTGTGTGTTATCGTATTTGTGTGCTCAAAGGAAAATGATGACATAGTTTTCCAATGCTCCTCTTTGACAATGGTGACAACGGTCCATTTTCGTTCTCTTTGTCTAGAAAGAGCAGTGATCGTGGGATCGTAAGAGAATTAAGTATATACGCGTAAGGATGGTTTGCGAAGATCCCTTTGCTCTTTGCCATCTCTTTTACTAACAACCAAAGATATGTACATGGACTAAACAATTGCTGGGGAAGAGTTCCGTACTTTTTTACAGGCTGAGTCTTGAAAAAAAATCGTCCTGCAAAGATATTTCTTTTTCTGCTTCTCTCTCTGGGTTGTGTGTGTGGCCTGGACAGCAAGGGCTTTTCCGGGAAGGGAAAAAATAAATGGGCTTTTCTCTTAGCTGACAGCGAGATAAACGGGAGTTGAAGTGAAAGTGGCTCACAGTATTTTTCCGACCGTGGTACTGCTCCCTCTGGACTCTGGACTTAATAGTCCACTCCTGGCCGGTTGACAGTTTAAATGGCTGTCGTCGGTGAATACGTTTTCAAAGATCATGTTTGATATAAAATAAAGCATTATTCGCAGGCTTGAACATGGAGTCACGGCTTTGGAAAAGTTGGAAGGAAAAGCAGGCTTTGAATCAGCTCATAATATTTTTCCACATTTAAATGACGACGAGTAGGATAAGCGAAATTATGTACACACGACGCCGGTATACTAGCGTCACATTATTCTTAAACATGAAATATTCAAGAGTGTCTTCCAAATCCATGTCTCTGCATTTCAAGATAATTTTTGTGGATCTATATTATACAACCATGATTGTCAACACTTTCTCTTCCATTTACTTGCAACTACGCTTTATCACGTTTCGAGTCAATTTAGATTATCAGACATCCATCTATTTCTGAAATTTGTATTAAACATTGTGTAATATCCTTGAATACATTTGTGGAAGTGTGCTTACAACTCCGATTGTCCATGACAGGTTGAAGGCTGATAGACAGGTGGATTTTTAACAAGAAAATCTTTTCCTAGAGATGGGCAATTACGAATTGAAGAATCTCACTTATTTTGTCCTTCTCCCGTTTCCGAAAGCCGATGGAGAAATCCTGAATTTGTATGCTTTTCCCCCACTTATTCAATAGTATATTACAATATTTTCAATTATTGTCGACTGAAAAGACGTTGGAATATTTTGTGAGTTTGAGTATGCTCGTGAATATATAATGCATACTTTACCACACAAATCACAAAAGGATTTCTCTCCTGTTCAGATTCTGTCATGTGATAACCGTACGGGATTGAAAATGTGTTGGTGAAATGAAAGCTTTTACTATTATATTTCTCTTGAAAGCATTGTGGATTCTGGTGTCAATTTCAATATTCACCAATCCATAGTCGAACCCATAAACTTTCCTGAAATGGATAATAGCGTAGTGTTCGGAATTTTTTTATTCATATTTTTTCTCTCCAGAACTTGCCATTCACACGTCGATGAAAAAATACTGGCTAACAACTCGACAATCTATATTGAAAAGAGTTACGTATTCATTTTAAAATCCACCTGTCAAATCAAATAGACATTTGGCATGACACATAATTTTCTATCGAAAAAACCTTCAACTGCGTAAGTGCTAGATGTCTATTTGTTTGCGAATCACCATTTTTGATGTTCGACTAACCAGGTGGAGAGGACTCACAAAAGTCTATTTTAATCCGACAGGTAATCACTTGGGACTTTAGGGAGAGAGAACGTTTTATCGCGTTTATCGATCAATTTCCCACTCCATTTTGGAGGATAACGAGAATTTTTTAGGGAAATGCTGTTTTGACATTTTTTGACATAATGTAAAATTCGAAAAGGTTGGCTGTCTCGTGTAAAACCAAGTAGGCATTTGGTTTGCACGCGAAAACGTTAGCATCTGTAAAAGCAGTTTAGTTTTTTGCAAAAAGCCTTTTACCCATTGGTGTTGTCCTTCGAAGTTTACAACAGTACAAAACAGCAATTTTCGGGTTGTCTCCTTTGTTTAGTCGGACTACTGGTAATAATGATGTAAATATGCAGCAGCAGATGCTCTGATGACCAGCACGAAAAAATCCAACTTCTGCTCCTCATTTCAGCACGTTAGCCACTTTTCAGTTCTCACCGGAATAATACAAACCATTACTGTGGACCTTAAAAGTAAAATTCACACTGGCCAGATGATATTCAGTTGGTGCAGGGTGGTGGCATAATTAGCATTCCTTCGCTGAATGCATATAGTTTTCAGTTTCGCGAGTGTATATTTTTATAATGCATGCTTCTTCAAGTGTCGAACATGAAACGATCTTCAAAAAACACAAATGTACATGAATGTGAAGTAGAAAAATATCAACGGAGGATCTCATTTCGGTGCTAGAAGTAGCCTTGTTTTCTTTGGCAGACCGACTCAAACCCAAATGCGATCACGCAATTTAGACAAAAATGGTTAAATTGTACTTTTGTAGGTTTTTTGCAATGAGTCAATGATTATCTAATGAGTCAATTTTTTCTAAAAATGATTATCTTAATAAAAGGTTCTGTACTTATGTAATATTCAACAAATGAAAAAATAGTAATCCCGGAGCTAATCTCCACATGATTTTCTCCCCGAATGAGATTTTTCATGTGTTTAGTAAAGAAAATGATAACTGCATGTTGTAAGTATATTTGCAGGTCGGGCTCAAGTACTCCAGACTTCTCAGATTTAAAAAATGAGATTGGTGAGTGAGCCGGAAGAAAATCTCTGAGAATCTGTATGTGACAGCTATGTTAATTTTTAGCAGGTCCGAATAAAAAGTTAATGAAAGGTTGGTATTCGTATACGTTGAGAATGCATGGGAGTATTCATTATCCGGCTGCGACTACTCAAGAGTATTTATATGTATAGTGTATGGCACAGGAAATTCGGTGTAGACTGGGGCAAATTGCTGTTTTTAAGAATTCTTCCGTGGTTTGTTTCCAGTTTAATATGACATGATTGAATCAAAAAGGTTTAAATATTATTTTTGAAATCAACCCGTTGTTTATGAGAATTTATGCAATTGAAAATGATGAACTTTTAATGTTGGCGTTTAGCGTTTTTGTTAGAATTTTACGTGGTTGTTTTCAGTTTAATACGGCTTGATTGAATCAAGGAGGTTTAAATATGTACTTCCATGGATTGCATAAATATTATTTCTGAAATCAACCCGCTGTGTATCCGAATTTACGCAATGCAAAATGGACTCGACTTTTAATGAAAAGTTTAAACAGCACCCAACCATTGAATTTTATGTAAGAATTCGTGGGTACTCTACCACAATTTTAAAAGTAGGTATATGTTTAGAGCAACAATAAATGCCGTGTGATGATGGACATTAAACATGTCAGAAATAACTCAACTCGCAACAACCCGCTTGTTCCGTTGATGGTTGAACAACAACTCGTCTTATTTTTATTATTTCCGTAAATGAATTAATGGATCATCGACATCTCTTGACAGTATAATAATAGTTATCATTTTACGCACAATATAATTATGCTTACATATATTTAGCAATCCTGACAATCATCGTAAATAGTTTTCGTTACGTCGATCCACGCACACAAACGAAAAATGGTTTGTGTGTGTTGTGTGGATTTTTTCATCTTTGTAGTTTTTTCTCCTTAGTTCAGTAGGTACTCTTACAGCAGTTTTTACCTAAAAAATAATTCCTAACTTTACTACAATCTATATGTAGTTGAATGTGTGTAAACGTAAACGTACAGTTACACATATATTACGTATGAACTTACAGTGTACCCTTGTATATAATACAATATTTCTCTCTATTTAGCTATTCACAGATGTACAGTTTCCATTCGCAAGGGTTCTAAATATAATTATATTATACTTTATACTTGTAGAGAGGTACGCTTAAATTACATTTTGATTACACTCTTGACATCATCGGTTAACTTACATTACATGATTTTATACCCTAGCATAATTACACATTAGCTATTCTTTATTACGCTTGCTACCTCCTTTTTTTAAAAAAAACTTGATTCACTTCATCCACACGCGTAAAATCCTGCATACACACACATTTTCACAAAACACCTCGTACACAATCTAAATATTATATGCACACTCACTAAACGCCTAATGTTTTATACATATTATCACTGTACATCAATCAGCAATTTCTTACAACTTTTTCTCACACAACGACGACACACACCTTACAAAGAGTGACATTTTTACGAAACAAAACCGCTTCAGACATATATATTTATAGTTTTGTTTGAATTTGTGTGCATCTACGCATATTCTTACGAATCTAGTAAAAATTAAAACCTTTCACTTTTGTAGAGGATGGTTAGTTTTCTATAAAATTTTACTTCAACAAAGTGTCTACGGTAATTGACCTGGTTTTTCTTCAAAACGTTAAAAAAAAGTGCAGAGTTCTCAGCCTCAACTTTTCATTTGAAAAAATCAGGCTCATCTCTAAAAAATGAGTGCCTGAGGAAATTCCTGAATTTCAACAAATTTTTTAGCTTTAGCACAGTGAAACACATTTTGAAAGTAGAGGTGGCAGCGAAAGCAACTTATAAATATGATGTTTTATCAATAAATACCCTGTTACAACGATTTTACGTAGCACATGCATTTTGCTCAATCGAAAGGTGGGGAGTATGTCCAAGCATTGCCTGTAAATTCCAGCAACTCTTCCATTTTCATTTTTCTATTCTCTTTGAGGAAGAAGTGAAAATTTGTAAGAAGCCTGGCAGAGTTATGAAAGCTAAAAAGTTTCTTCAATTTTTTTAAAAGCTAAATCGTATATCTTTGTGTCACAGATTCGTTGAGTAACTTTTAAAGACATTGTTGTCAACCATTAGCGTAGAAAACTGAATGATGAAAGATTCTGCTCAAGTATCCATATCATATAAAGTGATTACAAAACGTTTAGTTTCACAAGTAGTAGTATACTTTGAAGAAAGCGAAAGAGTTTCTGTGCAATTTGTGTGTGTTTACGTGTAGGTGAGTTTCTTAAAGGTAATCGTATATCTTGAGAAGTCACATTGGTTGTAGAAGTTATCTGATTCGAATTTATCCCTTTCTTTAAATTTCAGTGTAGAGCACAACATTTAGAATATAGAATAAGTCTAGGTAAAGAGAGAAAGAGAGTATAGTATACTTTAGTTTACAAAGCTTCGTAGAAAATGGGAAGGTAACTGCAAAGTTCACGTGTGTACTACTCTTTGTCGTCGGTATAAAAACCATACTTTAAACCTTTCCTTTACCGTGTGTTGTGTACGTGTGCATTTTAAATGATTGACTTTTTCTCGTTTCATTATCATGCGACCTTTAAAAAGTCTGAACTGATAGAGGATTTATGATTTCTCGAAGATATTGCAGTGAGATACTAAAGGAGATACTGATATTGGCTATTATTTGGCGGCGGAGCTGATGAACCATGAACAACAGTAAACATTTAGATATTGTTCACACTCGTGTCCCATGTATATAAAGCGAGAAAGCATTTTATAGCAAGCCGTTTCTTCATCTTTGACAAGCTGGAAGATCGCTATACTTATCGTTTGTTCATGTCCATCATAATTTACTTAGTTGTCAAGTTGTTACGTTTGGCAGGTGTATCTCTTCATTTCCAATGCCCTTAGAGTGCGACAAGGTTAGTATATAAGTCGTGATCCAAAAAATCCCATGTTTCATCTTTCCCCAATTTTTCCGATACCTCTTTTCATCCCGGAGAATAAGGGTCAGACTATGTCATCGTGCGTCTGCCGTAATTCACGCTTCCTTTTTAAATAATATCACCAACATTGTTTCTTTCGCAAGTTACTAATGATCGGAAGAAAAACAACCATATCTCATACTTAAACCAATCGAAATCAAAAGGGTAACGTTCCATACTTTTTCAGGTTTGTCGACAAAAAATTGATACGAAAATACTTTGGCCGCGTCGTAAATATTTTTACGTTGTTTTTCTTCGTACACATCCGGTGTGATGACCAATCAAACATTGATTGGATCTGTTGGTTTCCAAAAATCGCCCTAATGTATGCCTTACACTACATTTACACTATCCCTTACATCAAAATTATGTTTACTCCGATCGATAGGAAACTAGAGAAATCATAACCTTCTTTCTCACAAACGTCTACAAAAAACGTGTGTTTGTGTCTGTGTTACTCGAAATGTGTGAAGAAAACCGTGTTTCATATAAGTTACATGTACATTTTTAGGTTTATACTTGGAAGATTAAATGACTTGATCGTTTCATAATAATGTTTTCTTGATTCCATTTTCATCCTCTTTTATCATTATTATGCATTTTCACATTTCCTTTTACACGTCTCTATATGATATAAACTGTAATTTATGTAGCCAAGTCAAGATAGTTTGGCTAGTATATTTCCATTTCTTTGTTGTGTTTGTGTGTGATTATTAAAAAACGAAATTTGTAGTAATGATGATTGTTTCAAACTTGGACTTTGCTAAAAAAAACGCGTGTTCTCTTTTTACAATACTATTTATGTTGTATAATATGTATACAATTTAACACGGTGGAACGACGACGGTTTACACGGTAGGTAAAATTGTTGATTTGTTCAAATTAGTCTATACACATGTAATACATACACTTGTTTTACGCTAGAAATAAAAAGCGTTCGACCTTATATGATGCATTTTGCTTCTTTCTTTTGAAAGAAAAATGAATCCAAAGAGGAAGAGAGGGAGGATGATGATGATACATTAACTGAAGAAGAATCCGGGTGTAATATGAATTTTAATGGTCACATTACACACTTTGTTGCTGTTTTCTTCCTTCCCTCGTCGTATATAGACTCTGTGTTCGCTAGCCACTCGCAACGGTGTGATACATATTATACGGAAGGTTGTAGTAGAAGTGGTGCTCGGTAGTAGTTCTCTGGTGGTTGTGGTGGAAGGAACCTGAAAATCACAAGAAGAATAAAAAGTGGAAATTAATTCTCTTAATTCATCTTGATCAGATGGGTTGATAAAGAAATTTACATTTAGATCATCATCATCATCATCTTTATCAGCAGCTGTGGTGGCAGGTAAAAGAAAAAATATGAGGCATGCTGAGAGCTGAAGGGAAATTGTATAAAACCAACAGGTCGTAAAGTTGTACTTTTACTCTTGGAGAGGACAAGCGAGAAGCATGTTTTAACTTGGACAAAATAAGATGAATTGCACTTTGAAAGTGTATATAAAAAGCAGAAAAAAACGACTTAATAGATCAAGTTTTTCTTTGGAGATATGCTCTAATATGTAAGATGGCTGGAATTGGAAGCTTAAGCTGTTCTTGATATGATATGGTTTTAATTGTTGACTATAAAAAAGTGCCATCATGTCTACAACACTAGAGAGTTTGGTGGTGATATCTGGAGTTGATTCATTTGTACTCGGGGTAGCGCAATTGAGGTGAGTGATGGCAGGAGTAAAGTATGTTGGAGGTGGTGTGCTTGGTGTGTGTTTCTCTCGGATTTTATATTACCCCAATAAATCAAACAATCAGACCGATCTAATCTTGTTTGTCGTATAATATCATGTTTGCAGCTTATTCCTTCATCCACCACCGATTTTCAAGGGAAAAGTTGTACAACTGAGATATTATTTATCTCACCTGAAAAATCTAGATCAGGGTACTTGCCCATGCGTTTGTACATACGCGTTTATACTAATGGACCTCGGAATGATGGGGACTGCGCTAAGAACTGTCTAATTTTCAAGGGGACGAAAGAAAATTGAGATTTTTAGTGAAATATATAGCCTCGTTCTAGACTAGCTTCATACAAATTGGAAAATTAAAGTTGGGCTCTCAGCGCATACAGAAGCATAATAATAATGTATATGCTAGGACAGCACGTTTCCTACACAAAATTTTCAGTTGCACACACAAGAAAAAGAAAACGAGTAAAATGGAAACAAGAGAGGGAGAGAAGGAAATCATTTCGTGACTGGATAACATTTTCACTCGAGAGTAGTTATTGTGGGTGCCGATTCAACCAATGGTGAAATAATAACTGGTTTCTGGTAGCGAAAAAACCTCAAATGAAAATACACTTTTCCCTCTCTCACATTAAACTTTTTTTTCTTACCTTTCGTGAATCAACCCTTCATTACACACAGCCCTCAATTATTGGTGCGTATACACAGTGTATCACTCATAATATGTCCATGTACAGAGGAAAAGACAGCCTTATTTGTGGCAACCAACTTTTTTACACACACGATAATATGGAAATGAAATGATAGCAGCTCAAGAAGGGAAAACAGCTCGGTGAGTTAATTACCGTTTTGAGGAGTTTATACACAAAAGCAGTTGAGAACAAGGTGTACTCAAACTCTTCTCAACTTTCACAACAACCTCCTCTTGACATGTAAAACATTTAATTATTGAAAGTCTATATCTTCAATACGAAAGCCAGAAGAAAATCGTTTCTGAATTTTTTTAGTGATGACGATGAGAGGTGGTAGCCATGTTCGGGACGATGATTTTATGTTTAGTTGCTGAAAAAAGCGGGGCAGCATTATACTTTTGTTGAAAATCCTGTGACAAGCTAATTTATTGTTATGCTCTATCATTATTACACTAGCGGCAGTGAAAACCTAGAAGGAAACAACAAGGCATGCACCACTCTCCGAAAAAACTGCAATCTATCATACGAGTGCAAAGATACTGTCGGTAAATTAGTAGTTGCTCTCTTTACAAAGGATTTACACATAAAGATTTATTCATCATCACATCATCGGTCTCATTTATGGAAAAGTGTGATAACAAATGGAATTCCTACATTTTTCTCTCTCCCTAATCCCTTTCGGGTGAATTTTTAATTTTTTTGTCGTCTTCTCATCTGTCAGCATCACTCACGAGAAGAGCAAATGACACAAAAAAGTTCACATTTTTTATGCGAATCAGTACTTACAGATGAGTAAACCGGTGATTCAAAGAAGACAGTTGATTGAAACGAATGAAAATGCATGTACAGTTTGAGTAATTAGGGAATGTATGAGACTGGACAGAAGTCGTCCGTCGTTGACGGATAAAATATGAACAAAAGTGCATTAGAGCTAATTTAATTTAAAAAAAAAAATAAATGATATTTAGTAGGGTTTGTGAGTGATACCCTTTTTGACAAAAGCAGGATGCCGAAATGGTTTAACTTTGGATATTTTTTTCAGAGTTTTCAACTCCGCTCATCCATAACCTTCTTGTTAGCATGTTGACTGCAGACACTTAACCAAAGTTGGCTTTCTCAGTTTATATCGAAAGCTATACAGCATTCGAATACGGGTTGAAACACAATGTACACGCTTCTATCTTTGTAAACCATTGTAGTTGGCGTAGTATGGGAAAGTAGGTATTAACAATGGAGGAAGACGAAGAAGAAGGAGAGAGAAAAAGGGAAATTCTGAAAAAATAATGAGTTTCCATTGCTGCACATGATCCAAGTTGTTCGTGACGGGTTAGATGGATTTATGCCTGTTTTTTAATGTAAAATTCATCATAATGCTCATCATCACTAATGAGAGAGAGAGAGGTTTTTACACAGTACAGCACACACAACTAGTACAAGTTGTATTTTTTCCTCTCTTTTCTTTTCATTGTGAGTAGATAACTTTTTAGCCTGGGTGAGCCCGTTAATTTTCACACGCCGGAATTCCAGATAAAACTTTAATGACTTTTTTTCTCTCTCTCCTTTTCCTTTCAAATTGCTGGAACTCAAAGTTTGTGCTTAAAAAGTGAGTGCGTTTGGAGGAAACCAACAAATGGGATACCCCTGACTTACAACCCTTGTTTCTCTCCCTCTCCCTTGCATTTCCAGCAACATTACTAGTTACTTTTTTTCAAAAATCAAAAATCTACTTCTGAGTATGCATTGTGTTTTGTGTGTCTGCGTACGCGCATGAAAAACGTGTGTACGATATAATTCTGTAAAATAGAAAATGAAACAAGGGGCTCGGCTACCCCCATAAAATAACTAGGTTCTACACCAACAAAGAGGCATCGAAAACATGATAAATATTTTCCAGAAATGAAGAGGAGAGAGAGAAACCATGATAAAAAAAATAATTGTAAATGAAACTCTCTGGAAGGAATTGCAGATTGCATTTTTTCCTTCTGGGGGATCCACATGTTCTGCATATCTCCTTGCACACGTTTTCCATGCATCATTTTCCTTCTCCGCTTTCATTAGCCATCCATCCAAAAATTGGTTTCTTCCAGTCACACAGAGTGTGATATTATTCTATGTAGTATGCTGGTGATGACGGTGGATTGTGCCTATCGGATTACATTCTGGGAGATTACAAGAAAATAAATGGAATTCCAGAGGAGGAAAAAAAGAGGCACACGATTTCCTCCAATCTACTCGAGTATTATAATAAGGGTGGGAAGCTCACCAAAACTTGGAGAGTCGAAAAGTATGTACATGGCAGAAGAGTAGGCAACTCGAATGGAAATAAATGAATGAGTGAAATAAATGGATGAAAATGAAACATTCTGAAATCTTTCAGATTCCTCTATCCGCCGCACACAGACACCCGCGTGCTCATACATACAGCCCGATATACGACGGATCCGAGAAAATAACAAGTTTCTTTCGTCAGATCAAGAGAAAATGCAGAGTGAAGCGGTTTTTTCCTTCATTATTTCCATTCCTCTCCATAACGTTACACAATTGAGGGAAGCATGTATGTGTGTGGCATCTCGTCGAAATGAAATCCAATCCACTTTCCTAGGATCTTGAAAAAACTCTCTCTCTCTCTCTTGCTCAAGAAGACCGAGTCTAATTTCGCTGTGCCTTCCTCTCTACCGGCTTGATTACGATAAATGTATAATATTATGGATATACCCTTCGTCGTTGGTTCCTTAAACAAAATTATTTTCTTGTTTTTTTTTCTCTTTCTTTTCCGAGTTTCCTGCAAACTCAGCAGATTTGCAAATGCAGATATAAAAATTGAAACGGATGCTTTCCGCCAAATTGTTGGAATAATAATAAAAACTCAGGCATGGAAGGGAGACCGCATTACTTTTAATGCAAAGTGCAATATGCGTAGGCATTTCCTTTTTTCGGATGATTTGATGAGACACAACGATGGGATTTTTTCTTGAAGAGAAAAGAATTGAAATGACTATAGAGATATGCTTTAGTTTTTTTCTCGTCTTCCTCTGTATCTCTTCCCTTGATCCACATCTATCCACCCAATCCGTCTGTCGCGACTCGCTCGCTTCTGGTTGGATTGAGTAGATTGGTGTGTGGGATCCTATCTGATGAAGCGCATCTGTTTCCAGTCGTGATGCCGCTTCTATCAAATGTCTATTACGATGTCTCTCTCCTTGTTCTACATCCTCATTGTACAAACACCTATGTCATGCCACCACGTACCACCGCCAGAGAGTAAGAAAAAAGGACTATGCTCCTCTTGCATGCGAATCCACTCTCTTTTGGACATGTTCGTTTGCTAATAAACAGATGAAAATTGCATGATTCCCTTTTGTTGCGCCGAATACATATGGATGGATGGTGAGGATGAGTTGCCATATTGGATGATATTTTTATTTTATACGCACGCCATATCTAACATTAACTGTCACCGGAATCCCCTACTTGGGCAACCACCTCAGTATTGAAAAAAATAATGTATATTATGCGTATACAAATAAAGCCTGCATTTAAGTGTAAAAAGCAAAGCCAAAAAAGCACTTTGATGACGATTTATTCAATTTGTCCTCTAAAATTTCATTTTCTACCAAAAACACTGAATATAGCTGGCAATTTCATCATTAATCATCCACCTTACCTTATAGGAATTACGATGGGAAGAGCTGTCGACCAGTTTTCTTCTTCGTCTTCTCTTTAGTGTAATTTTTTATTTTTTAAAAGGTGTATTCTTCTCGGTGTAAACAGTAGTATGTAGTAGTAGGAGTAGAAGTAGTCAGTATACAAGTCCTTTGACGGTAGTGTGTAGTAATTAAATAATAACATATATTTATCCCATTTAACGTGCACGCCTGGAGCACCGTGAGGAGGAAACACTGGATTAGAAAATGCAGGGAAAAATTAAATGAATGCTACATTGTGTTACATAAAGTACACCGAATTACTACCAGAAATTACTTTTATTTCCGCTCACGCAATCCCTACCGTTCCCCCTCTCTTTTAACCCTACACCATGTAGTTAGACTGCGCACTCTTCTGCTCGATGGAAAAGGTTGCATGAGAGAGACTTTTGTGGTTTTGATATCGTGAACCTTATGATTCATGTGCGAGCGAGAGGGAGCGAGAACATTATGCTTTTTATAGGGTTGCTCCTGTAAAACTCCCCCATTTTCCATTACGTTGTCGTGTCATTATGTAGTTTCATTTTGAGGAGGTAACCAACCCTGTATTAGTTGTCAGTCAAGTCACTCACTCAATTCCATTCGAGTCAGCCAACCCTGCTATAAAATAGTGTGTTTTTTACGAGAAACAAAATATGTCTGTCATTTTGTCCTCCTTCCTTTTCTCTCTTTTATTAAAAACTTTTACATCAAGTAATGACTGCAAATAATGTGTGTGTGCAGTTTTATGCATGCAAACACACCAGAGCACATGCTAAAAAATATATGAACTCGGCTGCCTCTCATTGGCCATCGTCGAGGGAAGGTGGTCATGCAATGGGAATTTGAGGGAGACAGAGAAATCTAGTTGTCCAGTGTCCGCCATGATGGACATTTCCCATTTTTGGCTGACTACATTGCATTCACCTTAACTAGCCATCAGATAGGGTCGCATGCGCCCTGAACGACTTGACAGATGGAATAATTGCTGGTTTTCAAATAAGAGACTATTGCACGATGGCATTGTTATGCCAATTATTATTTATTGATGATAGTGTATGTGTACACTCAGTGTCGCCAGCATTTCATTTCCCTAAAACAGTTTATTCTTTCTTCCATTTTTATCCACTCTCCACCCTAAAAAATTATATACTAGAAAATAGTATCTCGGATTGTTACGCCTTGTTAACAATACAGAATAGAGTGTCTCGACACTACAGTTGTTTTGTCTCAGAAAAAATCTCACTGGATTTATGAGATGCGCATCTTTTACGAAAAAATACAAGGAACACACACATACTACAACTCTGTCTGCAAAAGGAATAACTAACGGTGAGTGTGTAGAGAGAGCACTTGGGAAAATGGCAGTGGCAGTAAAGCAAAGAGATAAATGGGCTTGAAGAGGTGTTAGAACAGCCATTACACTGACCCAACTGAAAAATCCATGCCGTTTTTCCCTCTTCAGAGGATTCCTCCTTCCTCTCGTATACAAACATTCATATAATATCCACATGCATTTGTCGAGCTTTTTGCTGGAGGGTGAAACACACGTTATTTACTGGAGTTTGCAACTAAAAAATGCCGAAACGCACACACCTATCTCTCTGGAAGAGAAGATAGATCGCCACTCATATCTTCTCTCTTCTTTTTGTTGTTGATCCCATTCACCAAAAAACAGAAAATGCACATATGCTTTTACGTTGGTGACCCAACTGAAAAATCCATGCCGTTTTTCCCTCTTCAGAGGATTCCTCCTTCCTCTCGTATACAAACATTCATATAATATCCACACGCATTTGTCGAGCTTTTTGCTGGAGGGTGAAACACACGTTATTTACTGGAGTTTGCAACTAAAAAATGCTTTCTCAACATGTATCGACCTCTTTATCTCAAAATATACATACAAAGAGAAAATCTCCGGGAAAATACCGGCACATTTACTATTTCACATTTGAGAAACATACGGATAGAAAGACTGGATATATTTTTGTATGTCTAAATGCAGATATAGTGAAAGGAAAAAGGAAAAGTGGGAAGAGGAAGGAAGGATGTCCATTGTCAGAATCAGGATGGTTGAGAGGTGAAAGATGAGTCCGTTGGGCTCACTCTTATCCATAACCATTGAAAAAAGAAATACTCTTCTCTCTCTGTGCAGAGAGAAAGCTCTCCAGCCTTTTCCACCCTCATATCCACCTCCTCTGAACAAAAGTACCATAAACGCACACACCTATCTCTCTGGAAGAGAAGATAGATCGCCACTCATATCTTCTCTCTTCTTTTTGTTGTTGATCCCATTCACCAAAAAACAGAAAATGCACATATGCTTTTACGTTGGTTTTTGTTGTGTAAGATTTGATAGCAAGTTTGTTGGATCTTTTCGGTGTGTGACTGTGTGCTTACGCTTTCACAACCATTATTCCCAGGACAGAGTGGCCGATATGTTTGTTAAGTGCTCTTTTGTCGTGATGAATGCATCTTCTCCGGACACAAAGTGTGGTTTAATCCTGAACAACACCTTCTTTGCATCCCGATACGTAACAATGTGAAAATGCAGTCGGGATATAGAATTGTACAAAATACTTCTGAAGAGATTTTCTTTTCCTACCTGAATGTCATAAAGGAAAAATATGGAACAGCGAAACTATGAAGTAGCTTTTCAAAAGGCTCAAAAGAGGGGGAGGAGATGAATCCTCCAGGATGGCGATGTAACACATACATTTTTTGTATTTTTCCTCCAGTCTCGCCGCTCATGACGAATGATGATGGCTCCCTCCAGAAACCTTTTTCCTCTTATAATGAGGCAATTAGCACTCAAGAGTGAGAGAGAGGGCAAGAGTAGCGCATAGCCAGCATAAATATGACCATATCATACTGAACCTATCACTAATAAATATTAGCTCTTGGTTTTCACCCAGGAATCCTTTTTAACAGTGAATGAGGCAAAATATACAAATGTACAACATTGGCTAGCAATGCCCCGAAAGAAACTCAACTATATTTGTGCTTGAACGCACACACACACGACTTTATATGATTTCTCATTCCAAAAAATATGTTCGATCGGCCTTGCACCGATCTTGGAGAAAGGAAGACGCACACACATCATAATGGAGCAGTGCGTATGCAGTGCGAGTTTTCCCGTAGCTTTCATTCCCTTTCATTATCATATTGAGAAAGTGTGCGGCGTGGAAAAGCTTTTCTCCTGGAAAAGGGTGTATACATATATATCTGTAGCATGTACTCACCAGAGAGAGAGTACAGCTATCAAAAGAAAATGACAGCTGCCCTTGATTGATGACACTTTTTCCCATTTTCTATCCACTCTCTCTAATACACCAAAAGAGATGGTTTGGGGAAGCACTACTTTTCTCTTATACTGCTGAGAAATGCAATATGCAACGCACCACTGTATACATATACTGACGCGTTTTGTAATGATGATGACATATATATGTAGGCGTATCGACCAACAAACTTATTTTCTTCATTTACTGGAGCGGAACTGTATAAATTGCATACACAACTTTGAAAGCTCAAGTTTCCACTCTTTTCATACAAAACTTTACTCTTTACTACATCGTGCGTGTATTGCTACAGAAGACACTCAAGATTTGTATGCGCCTCCACAGGAGCAACAGCAAAAGTCTTTCGGGTTTTTAAACATTTTGTTCATGATATTTGAAGAAAGTCGATAGAAGGAGTGATACACGTGGAGATTGAGATCGGTACAAAATCCTGCCAAAATGTTCTTTACTACCGACTTTAATTGAGAGTGACCAATACACTAAACTCCACATCACTTTATCAGAGGGAAGGTCTTCAATTGAGTAATCTTTATCTTGTGGTACACTTTTCCCTGCGCCAAAGTCCACAAATTAATGCTGGTTAGTCAGTATTAGTGTGCAAAGCTCGCCGACATCAATCAAGAGAGAAGCGGCTTTTTCTCTTACTCTCACTCGCTTCTCCTGTCGAAGAGTATTTTATTGCGCCACAATATTTTCTTGGGCTTACGAGCGGAGAAACGTCGGTTTTCCTATCGTATAAGCTTCTCTGCTGCGGGTTCTGTGTACTTTACTTATTAGGGTTGATGTAAGATTTTGATTGTTCTAAAGGACTCCCGGTCATAAATTTCTGCCTCACAAGATATACAACCAGTAAATAAACTGCGCACCTGGCTTGATTACATCATGTTAGAGGTTGCCCCTCTATCGGCTCATTTAGTCAGACACATGTACACTCACCGACTGCAGTGTAATATGTAGCACTTATGCTGAGCTTGCGTATATCCTGTTTTTTCTCCTCTTTCTAATGTCCACTAATTCAATCCAATTTGTTAGAGTCCTTTAATGGAGCGGCAATTTGTGGCAATCTAAAGTGATGGACCGCTTTTTATCTTCTTTACGAGATTTAAAGAAGAAATAGCAAAGGAAAAAATTTGCTGGGAAGATGTCTTCAGATATCACCCACACGTTCCCGATCTTTTTTCTCTCTCTCTTTGTCGTCGCGACCATTTTTTACTGATTCCATACGTTTGCTTCCATTTCCACGAAAAAAGAAGAAGTAAAGCTTTTGCCCAAAAATGTAGAGAATCTTTGCGTTTTTTTCGATTCAATCCCTTTTACAGTCAAAGCTTGTTCACTCTTCCCTTGTATCCAATTCATTTGAAGTGGGTTTGAAGCGGAGAGAAAAATCTAATTACCCAATACACACAACCAGATGCTGCTACATACACACTCGCTATGCTCACCAGCTTCTCATTCGGACTTTATCTTGATGGTCTCTTAATCAAAAGTCCATTCGCGGAAGCTACATGTCTGCTTGCGTACCTACTCTCTGAGAAATGGAGGGATACAAAGGGAAAAAAGATGTTATGAATCGGGATTGTGGTTCAGATTAGATAATCTCTCACTAATGGAATCTGTTCCAGAACAAAAAACGACACATTCCAATCCAATCTCACTTTCCCAACCACTCTCCTTGAAGATGACGCAAAAGATACACGTATTCAAACAGACATTCTGCTTCAGGCTTCTTTTCGTAATAAGACCTTAAATCAAAACGTACCTCAAACAATTAAGTACGTTAATGACACAAAGTCAAAATCTGTCCTATACGCACACTCCAAACAGCGCTGGAACAAGTCAGGTATCTACGATTTTTACTATGACCGTTAATGTACGCGTATGTTTCGTGACAAGAGAGAGACACAGAGAAAAATAAAGCATCATTTCTTCGAAGCAGGGTTCGGCGATGATGACGCAACACGCAATAAAACCCACGAATGGTGCCATGTACTAATTGAGCGAAAAAGGAGACAACTCTCCAATAAAGCAATATATCTAAAGTTTACTACAATCATCAACCCTCGCGTATCCTGATGTTGGCGGCGTTTTTTGTGTACGGATAAGAAGCAAGTGTGTCGAACACGGTAGGACGAGTCTCGTATTGAGAGATTGAGAGACGGCAATGATCATCACCACATCGTCATCATCATCTTCTTCATTGGATAGCCCATCACATCTTTAACTGATGATGATGGTGGTGGTAGGAGAAAAGAAACATGTCTTGTTCATTAAACAAGTCCCAGTCGAATATTTTTTGGGTTAGTGAGGAAAGACAGGAGCAGCAGGCTCAAAAGTCTTTTTTCAGAGACATAGAAAAGAGAAAGACGAAAACAAGAACTTCATCGACTCTCCAGAGAGAGAAAGAGACAGAAACTACAGAGATTTTGTTGGGTGCCTTCTGTACTTTGTTGTTTCCTTCTCCCCGCATTTTCCTCGTAGAGACGATGATTAGACATTACATGACTCTGTACTTTGCGGTCAGTCTCATGTCCAACTTTACGACTTGTCGTCGTCTCATCTACAAAATACACTACGAAATACTCGGTCCACCTACCTACCGTGTTGAGAATAAAAGTAGTTTTTTCTTTCTCTACCAAACCACCACGAAAAAGGAGCGCAGTGTTCCTAATTATTCTACCGCTTCATTCCCAGAAATAAAAACCACAACACTCAGGGAAGAAGTTGAGCAGAGACTGTGTTTGGACTCGAGTGTATGCTTCGTTTCACAAACATTTTCAGAGAGAGAGGGAGTAAACCGCATAAAAATACACAAGTTGAAAACTTAAAGTTCATCCAATGTTTGTCGGAATACTATTCGCTTGCCTTGAGTGGAATAAGAAAAGCCACAAGCGAGAAAATTAAAGGGAGAATATTGTCACACATAATTCACCCCCTTTTGTATGCCTCAGGTCGGCTAATATGCATGCAAGTGTAATTATAAAGGGGGTCATTGGACGATAATAAAAAATGGGAATGAATGTGTTTCAGTGTTTTGCGCCTCTACGTAATCTCGTGTTACACTCTGGTGGATTTAGTTCTGGTCAGGGAAAAACTCACCCTATCAAAGAGAAAACAAATTGGATTTTGTGGAGGAAAATGAGAAAGTCTTGTTTTAAATTTCTTGTGATGGATGACTCCGCACCAAGTTTTGTAGAGTGGAAACGTACATTTAATGTGTGTTTGCTTTCGAGTCAACACAAGGTTTCAAAAATTTAACAAGTTGCTTTGCATATTTCCTCTAGAACCACTGTCGACTGTCTATGTTAATGAATGACTTGGCATTTCAAAAGAAAGCGCAAACCCGTTGTAATCTAATAGCGATTTCGGGTATGTGATATATTTTACGTGGGCATATTATTGCATTCCACGTTCAAGACAAACCCTTGAAAATCAGGCTGTAGTCATCTAGCCCCGTTAGGGAGAAAGCTGTGAGGAGCAGAAACTTTTGCAAATATGCTGTGACGATGATGATCTTTCAACAAAGATGTGTTTGATGACATGGGTCAATCCAATAGAATTTTATTGCCGTGCCGGCTGTTACACCGTCGTTAAAACGGGGTTCAACATGGAACGCGAAGGGCAACAATTTTCCCTTCACACCACTCCACTCCTCATGGAAGAAAGTGTGGAAATGGAAGAATCGGAAAATGTGAAAATTATGAGAAAATGAAGAGGATTAAAAGAGAACCAAGCTCGCTCTCTGACTTTATACGTATAACAAGACAGACAATGGTGAATGGTCGGAGCTGCCTAACATGGTTCTCTAATACAGATATACTTTACGATTATTACTTAATATTATTAGCAACTGCTGCTGTGTATCCTGAAAATGGCGCATTTCACCTCGGAGAGAAGAACAACGTTGCTTTCTTGAAAGTGGAGGAAGTGGTGCTCTCTCATTGCACGTATTGCTTGTGAGAGTAAAGCTGAAAGACTGTTTCATGAGGAAAGTAATAACTCTTCGGTGTGTGAATTAATCTGTCGGTGGCATCAGGTTGTGTGTCGCATTTACTACAGAGACTCTCCTCTTCTCGTGTGAGAAGCGCGAGTGCTCTCTGACAAGTTGATATTATTACCGCAGTTATTTTCACTTTCAGCTATTGCTTTCTGCTCTTGATGTTAGCGTTTCGTGGGGCCACGCCACTGAACACCAAAAACTCACAAAAACTGTGTGTTTGTGTTCCACGTTTTAAAAGAGACACACGTCGCGAGAGAAGCAATGCGACCGTATTTTTCCCAACCCTGTGCACGGCTTAAATGTGTGAAGAGAGAGAGAGGAGCTGCTGGAGAGGATGTATTATTATGGGGTGTTGAAAATATGACCACTCTTTCCACGAGGACAGCACCAGATGTATTTAATAGGATTTTTTGGGGAACGCCAGCTTTTACTTAAAATGTTGTCATTGTCATACACGTATACATATTTACGTGTTGCTAGAGTCGAAAAGGACCCTCTCTTTCTCTCCGACAACTAACTTGCAGGCACAACCGCTTTCCTCATAAGGCGCGAGAACCTTCGTAGACGGAAGCTAAAAATTACGAGGATTTACACTTTCCCCTGTATATTGTGCTCGTAATAATGCCAGCTTTGAGAAGCAAAAAAAGGAGGGCGAGTAATTGAAAATATAGGTTTCACGTTTACAAAAATATGACAACTGAAAACGAAACTTTTCTCGGGAAATGTTTCCAGAAAACCCTATTTCGTCAACTCGAGAACGTCGTTTGAAACGAGAAGGAGATGGAAAGTGTGTGAGCCTCTCGCTTGTAATAATCTTACAACAGCATCATCTCACCTTACTGCCATGTATAGAGGGCACACACTAAAACTTTCTATTATTACTATTTTCTTGTGTACACTTTGTTGGTTGAGTCATTTGAGAAACCTCATGATGGCCCATTCCTCTTGACAGAAATGAGTCGCAAGAGAGATGGAAACGGAGAGAAGAGGAAGGATGGTAAAAAAACTACACACTTTTTGCCTCCTTAAACTACGTATATGCGGTATACAGCTTTGTCTTTCGTATGCTCCAAACCCTGTTACCATTACAGCTCATGAATTCAATGCCATCCAGGTCGGATGGAAAATGTGTAATCGAGTGATTTTCAACTACATTTCCCATTTCTTCTCCCTGCCTCCCCGAAAACATTTACATGTACACTTGCATACATCAAGAGAGTAAAGTCATGAAAACAAGCGAGCAACTCCACCGTCACATCATCCCTTTCCCTCGCCGAAGAGAGGAGTGCAGCAGTGATGATGATGTGATGGCTTTTCGTGTGCCGTGTGTGGGTGAGCGACGATACGTTAACTGTACTTTATGAGTGTACATTCCGTAAAGTATCTTTCCGGGTAAGTAAGTAATTCCGTGAAAGTAATAATGCATTTTCTCTGAGACGGGAGAGAAAACACATCCATCCAATCCACCAGGTCGTATGAATACTCACGGTACACATCATGTGAGTGTGGTAGAGAAGAAAAAAACCGTTATAACCCATCCACTTCATAAAAGGAACATTTTCACCGTCTCATAGTCCCAGTTGCTCTCTCACTCCTGTCTCTCGTTCGCCTCTCTCCTCAGCCACGTAAATTACCTTTTCCCCCAGAAAAGACATACGGGAGACAATTTCAAGATATGCGAGTCTAAGAGAAAAATAAGGAACCGTCTCTGACGACACGGAAAATGTATATTGAGCCAAAAAAGTTGAATTTTGTAAGAAAAAAAAATTCTTCTATCATCTATGGTTCCTTTGGTCATATATTATTCATGTGAAGATTACACAGAAGGTAACATGGAAAAGAGTCTCAAAAGTCATCATGTGGCCATCTTAAAACATCTGTGTCGTGCGATACATGTATTTCTGCAGCTTTTTATGAGAATGAAGACATCCCGAATTCGCTGTTTACGAGATGTCGAGTAACACTATTACAACGTTATGCAACACAAAACTAATGAGGGGATTTTGGGGGTTTCATTAAAACCAATGAATTTAGCTTTTTTAAAATAAAAATCAGTTTAAATTGGGTATCTCCACTTTACCACTTGCTCCAGCCCGGTTTGACTGATCAATAAGCGGCTGCACGATTCTCCGTCTAGCATTGATAAACCTATAAAAGGACAAAGATACACATGACATCATTAACATCATCAATCAAAACTTATCTCCATTTGCACAACTTTTTTTTTCATTTTCGAGAAAAGCTATAGTAAATAAGCTAAATTGCAGAGATTTTTTTTAGTTAGTAGGGAAAAGCAGACAATATTTTCTTGATTGTTTGTAATCTGTTTTTTCTGTGCAACTGCCTCGATTTCCTTGTGTGTTAGTGTGTATTTAGTGTTTACTCTGAGTTTGGTGTAATCAGTCAGTAATGAGGAAAAAGAGCCAAGTGAAAATCGGATTACTCAGGAAGGGAAAGGCAGAGAAATCCCTGCAGGGTCGTCGCTACTACAATGTCCCCTTTGCAAACAGATTAAAAAGCTCATCTTCCCAAAAGGGTGAAGCTGAAGCAATAAGCTGCTTACAATGAGCGCATATCACACACCATTAGTAGCGTGCTTGTAGTAGAAGAGAGAAAAAAAGTGTGGTGCATTGCACGTTGATGATCATCATCAATGAACTAATTTTCCAGGAATCTCCAAAGAAAATGACGTGTTTTAAGCCTGAATAAGTAATGAAGCTCTGAGAGAGAGGGAAAAAGTGAAATTAAATTAATGCACAAGCACACACATTAAACAAAGTAGTTTATCTTGTACTAATAGCAACACACAAGACTTTTTGGGAACAAGGGGAGACGAAACTAATGCCCTGAATGAGAATGTCTAATTTGCCATTTTAGTAATCTCATGATGCTTCGCTTCTCTCTCTCTCTGTGGAGTAAATGTTTCCTCTAAAAAGTCATGTTTCAACTCAGAAAGATAAGAGACGATCACACAACGTGAACAAATAACATCACACGTCACATCCCCACATGAATGCTTATTACATGTGATGTGTGGCGTAATACGAATGTGCTGCGTGTGTTTTGCGCAAAAGTGAAATTTTCAATTTCACCTAAAACATATAAAATATATATTTACATATTAAATATGTGTGAGCCAGCATACTTATAATGAGTAGTAAGAGAGCAAATCACTTGTGATCCATTTTGTAGTTCCTCATTACTCATTGCACAGGATTTTGAGGATTAACAAACAAAAACAAAAACCGGAAGAATAAAACGTTGGAATACTGCTGGTTGTAGTTTGCATGCCATGCTCTCCAACACTTTCGTTTGGTCTTGTGTACGTACTATATGTGTGCTTACAAATGTATGCGCTTGACTGAATGAAATAATTCTGTTTTTGGAATTTGGAATCCACCCCGAAAACTCCGGGCTATTTTCCTTTTCACTTTGTGTGGAGAAAATGAGCTCTCTCAAGGAACGAAATGCAACGTAAGAGATATCATTTTTGATAGAGAGCTTACAAAAGATCGAAAGCTGACTTTACAAAATGGTTTCAACTCTTACATACTCTCTCTTCGTCCTCCTCTCTTTCTCCGTTGAATGAGGAAGGAAATGATGTTTACGAGCCGTGCCATTTCTCCACACATCGGGATGAAGAAGAAAAGAGCCGAAATGTGAGCCTTGTTTGTTACAGCAGTGAAGCACACCGTGTGTGTGGTCTTTTTCTACTGATAATACTAATAATATCAGAGAGTGTTGGATGTGTATCGGAGAGAAAGAGGGCTCACATGAGTGAAAGTGGTAATAAAATGGGCACTGGAGCATACTGCAAATTGGAGACTTTTCGGTCTTCTAAAACTATATACCTTTGGTGTTCACGTCATGGGGGAGGAACTAGCATTCGTTGAGACTTTTCGGTCTTCTAAAACTATATACCTTTGGTGTGCACGTCATGGGGGAGGAACTAGCAGTCGTGGAGGAATTGTTGGAGTAGTTCTACATCATGGGCTACGCTCATATAGGATCCCTAGGGATCATATGGAAGGATCTGCAAGAAAATCCTTGGGATTGGCAACGGGATGATGGAGAGAATTCACAATCGACTCAAACTCACGCTATTCCGTTCCCTTTTCATACGAACGGGAAACCTGCTTCCGACATACCCTTTCGAATTCATGACCCCACATAAATTGTAAAATGTGGGAGTAGAGAAAAAATGTGTTTGGAAAAGAAATTAATATCATCACAAAGTACTACACAACTGATTGAGTTTTGTACATAACTTTTGTTTTTTTCTGTAATCAGCATGTCTAGTAATTATAATACTCTTACTGCGAATATTTTCAGCTACATCTCGTCAGACTCGTTCAAAGTCACTTTCCACTCTCTTCTACTAAACTATGTGTATGTTTGCATGTAATGCGGCGTCATTCTCGACGCAAGTTTTCTTGTGAAAGTGCACAAGTCAGTTTATCGATTTTACAATTAACAGGCCTCCGGATGAGGGCTTAATATGGAGGAGAAATGAATGGATGAATGCGTGTCTGTGAAAGACGCTCTCTCGACCGTGGCGGCAAACTGTTTGCCAGAGCTTCACAAAATAACTTCCTCCATGTCTCCTTGTACAAATTTCTAGTTTTGACTTTTCCTCCTTGTGTTAATAGCATCATTCAAGGGATTGTAATTCCTCTGTGTTGATCGTTATGATTAGTCTTTTCTTGTGCTTCTCAACAACTTGTGCAAAGCTCTCATTTTTTCTCTCCCTCTCTCCATCCTTTTACCCTATTGTCATTAAGACACGATCTGTTCTCTGGCTCAATCCAATGATACGCAACACTCACACAAGTTTCCCCTTTCGTTTTGATATCAAACCGACAAACACAAACTACAACTTTCCCCACCAAAGGGAGTCGTAAACTGTGAAAATTCATCACACATATCTGAAAGAAAACTTGCATTTTCATCATTTCTCTTTTGTGTCATCCAATTGATTGATGACCGAGTGACGATAAAAAGCGTGGAGATTTTTTTTCAACGAGAATACATTCGAATTTATATATATATTACATTTTATTCGCCCTCTTTGTGATTATTTCGCCTACATATGGAGAGCAATAAACACACATTTTTTCATGCGCCTTTTCCCATTCCTAATGGAATCTTGATTCTACAGAGAGAAAGCACGAAGAAAAAACTCTTCTGCACCACATTCACTACTTTAGCGTGAAGCACACACATTTTTTGTTTTCTTTCTCATCATCATCATCATAAAAAATTGCTTACGTATATACATGCACGCATACATTTGGGCCTGTCACAAGGGTGTCGTTACTCGTTACATTTGACAGGAAGAAATGCATGCATCCTCGGCTCACACACGACGTACGACACACGACAACGATCCATTCAAATATTCAAATGGTATAAACAAAAAATATACATTGAGAAAAAATTGAGAATTGCTCACTTGCAAATACACAACACATAGGTAAATAGGTATCCGCATTTTTTATGAAACAGCGATCTGAGTGAGCGAGAAAAAAGCGCTATACATACGAAATAAAGTTGATTGCTGTTGGGGGAGATGTCTTGACGCAAAAGTGGAAAAATGGAATGGAAAAGGATGGGACAACGGATGAGAGAGAGAGGAAAGGGTACAAAATATAAACATTGTGGAAACATAGGAGCTATACAAATCCCGTTATTCCGCCCTAGAGATAATATATGCACACACGACGACAAAAACATCACAGTGCACCAAAAGCGATAGTCATATCTTCATCTTATCATCTTTCGCCTTTGAAAGAAAAACCGAGATGATGATTATTTTTGTATACAATCTTGTATAAGGCACATACACTTTTTTTCTTTAAAAAGCTTAGGGATTTCAAGACAACTAACATACACCACTACACACACCCACCATTACAATGTGTGCACTCTGTCCTGACGGAAAAGTCCAATTTCCTCTCCTTTTCATAAAAAACGTAATCTATGTGGAAAGCAAGAAGTGAAAGGTTTTTCTCTCTTTCTCCCTCTCTTTATTACGCGTGGTGTGTAGATGTGAAACATAATGCGGTATTTACACTGGTAGTAAAGCGCTTAAAATGAGCGAGCAACGAGCCGATTTCAATGCATAAAAAGGTACATTAGATTAAAGCCGGATTCCTGAAGTGCGTGCCGAATAATGGAAAGCGAAATAATGTTATGACAAAGACGAGAGAAATCTCTGCTCCTTTGTGAGTGCATGTGATGTGTAATGGCGTAATGTGCCATTCTTGTCACTTGCGCTCCATCATACCATCCACTCTTCTTGTACAGGATTAGTTTTGGGTACAAAAAAGCACAGCAGCAAATATACAATCCGAAGGTTTCTTTCTTCATGCTGAGATTACTACCGTTGTACACTGCCATTTTACACGAAAGAGAAAGGAATACCACACACGAACCAATTTCATGGATGGTCAATAGGGAGAATTTTTTCCGTGTTGACCTGAGTGTGTGTGTCATGAGAAAATGAGACTATGTGCAGTCACCGCACGTAAATTGCCTATAGCTTGGCTACACTTTGTAAAAGCGATTCTCTCGCGTGAAAGTGACCTCGTATTCGAATGCAGCCAGTACGAAATGTACACACCTTCTCATAGAAATTGCAAGTTTCTCTGTCATCTCTCGGCTTTTGGTGCACTGAGAAAGCCATCGTACTTTTCCCTGTTTTCATCAAGTAGTAAACCCATGCAGGGTAATAACGCAGGCAAGTGTCAACAAGGCAGTTTCCCTTAATTTCCAGCCACCTTCTTCCTCGCTCTCTCGTTTTTCGCTGAGGATCATTTTAATGACCTTATTGTGGGCCGTTTAATGGAGTGTCATTTCAGAATGACCCATGAAACGCACCGAACATCATCATCAACTCCACATGTGTGATGTGTGCCATATACACCCGAAAGAGAGAGGAGGGAGAAAAAAAGAGGAATGAGGAGACAAGCTGTTTTGCAATCCCCCAGAAAATACGCTACCCTGCTGCTCTCTTCCCACCTTTACGTAACAACTTAATTTTCCTCCCTTTCCTATTATTACAAGCCAGCAAGTCTCTTATGATTACAATAAGGATTCTGTGGAGAATCGAATATTACTTGTGATATTTTTTCCCATGTAATAATGATACCCTGGGATGCACATAAAAAATTATACGTTTTTTTCTTGTTGTCTTCTCCCTTGTATTTTTGCTGGCTTAGCTCTGCTCCCCAATCGCAGTGACACGAAGACTTTGACATGTCTTCTTGACTTACAACACGAAGGGAGAAAAGAGTGGAAAAACAGAGTTGAAAGAAGAAGTTCCATTTTTTGTGCAGAAAAAAGCACACAGGGAGAGATAGTATAATGTAGGGATGGTGGTGGCGGCGACGATCCGTCTGATGATGATGTCTGATGTCTCCTATTGCTTTGAGCTTAGCTCATGCCTTTTTCTCTCCTCAACACTGTTCCTGCTGAGCGTGCAGTTCTTATCATCACCACCACTAAGGCGACTCTTTTTTTCTACTTCAGAAAAAAAACTATAAGGTCCTTCATTTTCCACTCGGGGAAGTCACACAAGCAAAGTGTGTACACAAGTAATATTCATAGATTTTTTTCCAACTTGTGTGTGTCGCTCAATTTTCCTAGCTCAGCAGGAAATCTCAGCAGCTAACAGCAAGTAGCAAAGTGAGCTGCTGTCATCGTCTTTTTTCTCTCTTTTTCCTGTGAACCGTAGAGAAGAACTATGGTACATATAACTTTGCACTGTTTCTCGACTCTAACTGATAAAGAAGTTTCGCATTGTCGTTTTGTTAACTTATTACACGGATTTAAGAGAGAGCCGAGTCTGATTACATGAAATATACGGAGAATAAAGGATACGGTTCTACCTATGCCTTGCACAATCTGTGTGGCATGGCGGTCTGACTTTTTGTTCTGAGAAGAAAATGGTTTCGAAAGGGTTTTTGCCGATAGAAATCCGGGAAAAAATCTTCAAAGTCCTTTAGAAAATTGAACAGGCCTCTCTGCTCTTCAGTAGTGTGAACTAAAGCTATCACTGTCAGTATTGGTTTATGTATTTCATCCTGTCGTGGTATGTCATGCGATAAGAGCGCAAAAAGAAACTACTTTTTGGTCATATAAGCCGAAGAGCGAAATTGATTCGAGAGAGAGAGAGAGAATAATGAGTTATAGCTCATTACACTGAATATTGCATTGGATCTCATTTCAGCCGGCGTTTCTCTCTTGTACACAATNGAAGAGCGAAATTGATTCGAGAGAGAGAGAGAGAATAATGAGTTATAGCTCATTACACTGAATATTGCATTGGATCTCATTTCAGCCGGCGTTTCTCTCTTGTACACAATAAATTGCATTAGAGCACACTAGGATGAGCTAATAAAAGCTGAAGGATTCAATCAGCCTTTTTGGTTGTCCCTTTAAGTACAAAGTACAAGTGTGCATACCCCACCAAACTATCTGTCAAATGATAAAGTGAGTCTCTGAACGAAAGAGTGGTGTACGTGTGGAAGGCGAAAAAGTTGGTGGAAGAGGGCAAGGAAGGAGGAAATCGGAAGAAAAGTCATTACACCCCGACAACTTGAATAATATACATAAGAATAATAAAAAGTAGAAATTGAGGTTGGTCGTCGCTCGTGTCTTTCTTCTCTTGTACTTGACTCCCTCATCGCATGGGGAAATGTATAATGTGATGCAGAAGAGACGGAAGAGCTTTTCCTCCTTTCATGTTGTCGAATGAGCACAAGATATTTTTAATGGAGCAAACTTTTATCAGAGGACGACTCCTCCTTTTGGTTTCCACTACCGTCATCGTCATCATCATCATCTTTTTTCTACTTTTTCGTCGTCTCTAGTGTCCTCGTAATTCTCATAAGAATCGAACAAGACACAAAAAGAGAGAGAAAACTTTCTCTTTCACTCGTGTGTGTGGGAGTAATGTGTACGGAGGAGATAGAGGATGTTGCTTTTGAAGGAAATAAGTAGAAAGTATAGTTGAAGTTTTTTGAGACTGTGATATGTTCCGTTTTAGTTTTGTGTCTCCCCTTCGCCTTTTTTACTTACTTAACTTTGAGAGAGAGCCGGGAGTGAAAGAGTGACAGCACTCATTTTTCACTGGGCCAAAACACAGTAAGTAAAGTGAGCACCCCGGCGAAAAAAGGAAGGAAGACGGAGCAAAACTAAAAATGAAACTGCCGGCGTGTACTTTTACATGTAGTCAAATATATGCAGTATATGTATGTATACAATATATATTTGTGTATATTTCAAATAGTTCAGTGTAGCTATCGGAGTGATCATCACCTTCAAGCCTACAACTACTGTTCGCCAACATGCCTTTTTACGGATAATAGCTTCTCTTTCTCTGCGATAGTGTAGTGATGTGATGATGAGCTTTTCGGATGAAATTGGACGAAGAATGGATCAGAGGATGAATGAGAACACGAGAGAGCGAAAAAGCTGCTTCATGATGATGATGACGATGAAGAAGTTGCGCGCACGAAGATGAGATGAGATAGAATAGAGGCAATGAATCAACTTGTCATACCAAATGCATCCACGACTCCACGACAGATCCCAAATGTCCCCAGTGACCAAAAACGTAGGGAACCGTGTCAATTTTTTCCCCGTCTCCATTTGGATGCGGTGCTCCCTCTCTCTGAGAGTGCAAGTGAGGAGCCACACTCTTTGTAGAAGAGTGAGTTTTCTAGTGGAAGAGTTTGCGGTGACTGGAAACTTCCTTTTACAGCTATCATTGTATTTTGTCTATATATGGTGATTATGTGTAGAAACGATGCAAGATGAGTGCAGCCATTTTTTTGGACGACACAATCTCCAAGTGCCCAATGCGTCACTCTTGAAAAAAATTGGAACTGCAGTCGGTTCAACTTCAAACTGAATATTATATGCCTTGATGAGTTTGCAATTACAAAATGTCTGTGATGTGTAACTCATGAAACTACTTCCATTCAAGAAAATTAGGAATGCGAAACTAACTCTGTGAATTGCTCAAGAAACCCCGCAAAAATGTTCATTCTTTGCACGCCATTTCGTAGCATTCATATTATCATTGTACCTGCAGACACCACCTACAAGATTTCATTTGTCACTGAGGGGAAGTGGGAAGTCGAAAGAAAGGGAATGAGTGAGATTTATGTCGTGACCACCACAACTTACCGCAGGGACACTGGATGAAATGAAGGCTTTACTAGCTGCGCTCACGTACGAGAGAGAGATGTCTTCTCGTTGAAAAAATAATATACAACCTTCTGTTGTTGTTCTCACGTTATATTACAATTTTAGCTCACACATCCGTAGTCCCGTGCTTATTTACGAAACAATGCACAGAAGAAGGTGAAGCGTAAGCAAATAAGTGAACAAGTAGCGTGGAGAGTGTGACGACAGACGACTTTCCAATAGTGAAATATATTTCTTCACCGAACAGGGCGCACCAAAATGGGGAAACAAAAGTGGGGAAAAATGAAGAAGGACAAAACTGAGAGAGAAAAGAGAAGAATGAGTAAAAACAAGACATATTGCCCCCTTCTCCACATGTCCTCATAAATCTCATCAACACCAACACACGTACATGCTTGGTATGTTATGGTTGTTGCTTCAGTGTGTGCTATACTTGTTTCAAGGAAAACGTCATCTCACCAGAGAGAGTGAAGCGAGAAAATTTTTATTTTTTTCTCATTTTTTCGGAGAAACAAAAATTACAGTTTCTTCCGTAGGACGTATCATATCTCGCACCAATACATGTACTTACGCCGGTAAGAGCTAATATTTTTGTGAGCTCAAAAATATAAATAAATTGCAATAAATAAACGTGAGCTGACAACCGTGTGTACCATTATGCAAAAGAAGTCCATTATGCATTTCTGTCGTGTTGGGAAAGCGAAAGCAGAAGCATATTTTTGCACATAAGAGAGTAACACCTTTTACTCTCTGGAACTCGTCAGACGAGCAGGTGTCATGCGGTTATAGAACTGCAAAGTGATATGAGACTGTGTGTCCATTTCGAGCCGGTATCTGAGCACATTCAATTAATTGTTTGGATTGTAATGCCTCAAATATTTAAATCAAGCATCTCCCAAAAAAAATTCATTGAAGAACAGCGAGTCCTTTAATATTTATGATATCACCCTTGTTAATCGCTTCTGACTGGTGATGCAATCCAAGAAAACAGATG
>JAHZMW010001205.1:0-76351 GCA_027743745.1 Alloscopus bannaensis | reverse complement strand
TTTGCTTCCCCGGGAACCAAATTTGGTTCCTGCGCACCCACTGTACGTAGTAAGTGAATTTCAGCCGACTGCAGTATAGCACCAATGGAAGAGATTATTGTTGAAGTTACAAAAACAGGGTGATTGGACTCTTCCAATACAAACAACATGGGAAATGGAATGCATAAAGAACTGAAAATGAATCCTCCGGTGGTCATCCAGCAGACCGTATCCTACCAATGATCTTTCTTTCTCAGTAAATCACTAACGGGGAATTGAACAAAGATAAAAACTCAATATATAATCAAAAGTTTGGAATAGTTTCTCATAGTCAAAACACTTTCATGAACAATATTAAATAGTAAATCTATGCTAAACACAGCACACTGCAGCATTAGCCACATTATTTAGGTAAACATCTAAGAACGCGCTGCATATGGACTCGTTCATTTCCTGATGCAATAATTCCATTCGGACTCGTCAGAAATTTAAGAAAACGTTGGCAAATTTCAATTAAAGAGTTTCGTCATTCCTTACGAAGCTCCGAGAATATCTTGTGCTAACGTTGTGTGAACATTTTGAGTCAACCGTTCGCTATTTTGCTTGCGTTGCAAATAGTACAAACGTAAAACGTAATTAATTATTAAGATTGTACTTGCCCGTTTTATGGTCTCATCACTCATTGATGCATGCATACTAATGCGTAAGTACTAGCAGCGCAGGCAGTAACATTTAATTAAATCAATAATGACTAGAACGATTAACCTGTATTTTGAACTCCGTTAAGTTTATATACTGACTTAAATATCGTTATATTATATCTAGCATGCAAATCTCACTTATTCAGTATTGAGCATTAGTCTGACACAATATGGAAAACAAAGCGATATATCCGAAGCGGTTGGTTTATACGCATTCCAACTGTTAAAGCAGAACATCCATGAAGTAGAATTGGATTGGAATGAAACAATTATTTAAAATGCATAGTACAAATTAAGTTTTTCTAACTAAACTACGTAATGTGTCTGTAATAGGTGTACATCTTCCATATCGAAGCCGGTGCCGGTGATGTCGTAAAATAAATTTTCGCATTCTCTGTAAGCGTTCTTTTGGCAGTTCCCGCAAAGCTACGACCTTACTTATCACCCTCACTCAACATATAGTTTTACCACCATTTATGAGGGTTTCTAAGAAGTGGAGAGCTGGCAAAGTGCAGAGTCTGCAGAGATTTGTAGCATGTTCGTAAAGTAGTCTGTGTGAAGAAGTACTTCACACGTCGCATTGTTGTGTAGGTAATGGGTGGTACATACAGTAATACATACACGAAAGACTACCTATAGAATTGATATATGTATTATATTGTATATACATATTGCATATTATGTACATGTACACTTACCTACCTACAATATTACGTCCACATGGGTAATATGTAATATTACATACATATATTAATCGTTATACATATTTTATGTACATTACATCATTGATGAAATGTTCATCTACAAGCACACTAACTCATGATTGATGTGTGCAACAACGGTAAAGGCATACCTACTAGAACATGCACTGGCTCTCTCTTTCAATGCAATTTATCTTTGTGTATTCATTTTCTACAGCATCTTGAAAACTTCGGGTCTCGGTCCTCTGAAATTTACAAAACTATAAGAGGAACGCGCTAGATTGTGGATATTAGGTGTATATGTAGATAATAATGCTTGCTTTGATCTAGTATAGAAATGCCGTCTTGAGAGGTGACTCTACTCTTTGTTCACAGCTAAAACCTACCTTTGCGCCGTGGCTGTGCGATTTAGTGCGCGTCATACATACGTGAAGCTAGTTCAAGCGAATGTCTCATCTTAACAGTAATTAAATCGGATTTGATTAAACCTTAATGGGTTCAGAGTACTCCCTTTTTTATTTGCGGATTGATTTACCTTTGTCACGTATTTACCACGAAAAACGAACATTTTTCACGATCTCATAATTTGAACGAGCTGACAATGCTGTAATCACGCAAATGTACACTATTTGGTGTGTTTTTCTCCTAGTAAATACATAAATACATAGATGCACGCATTAATTTTCAAGCATATTATAACACAAACAGTTAAAAAGCCGATCCTTATTAAAATCGTTGTAGCTTTAGCCGACAATTTCATTTGCCAATCGCTGGTCAGCACAAAGAGTATATTTCTTTCATGATGAATTGAATTTAGTAGTGATGAACGCGGTGAACTGTATTGAAACTATTGAACTATTGAAAGTAAAGTACCTACATACAAACCTAGTCATACATACACTCAGTCTCGTCTTTGTGCACCTTCCCCTAAATGTACGTACTCAAGTTTCATTCATTTCATAGGAATCATGAAGTGTTCTTATTTTCTTAATACGTCGGAAAGAGCTAATAGCATTAAGCACGACTTACATTGCAAAAAAGTCTGCTCGCCAAGTACAAAATGACGAAAGCATGTACGTACATATAATATAAAGATGCATTTTTGTTGGGTATATTAAGTACATCCATCCACAAGCACCGTATATATGTATATATACATCATGAACGTAACTTTCAGAAATGTACATTGCTGTGTACAAGTAAGGAAATGTATACGTAGCATAGGTATTATAACTTAATATAAACGTATATTTTGTATATTATGCCTGTTATGTATATTTCTAAACCGCAAGTATACAGCACACATAAGTTTTAGACTTAGACTTGGTCTCGGCTATTGAAAGTAGTATTGTGTGAGAGTGTGGTGTGATAGTGTGATGTAGTTGAGTATAGAGGCATTTCATTTGGAGCCTTTTTATACTGACGATGATGTGAATTTTCAAGAGAAATCCCTTCAGGTGGTAGGAAATAGTGCTTTTGTCATCGGTTCGTATTCACACATACCGTTCTTAACATTACTCTTATACTAACCACACTCTCTTTGTAGTAGAGAGTCCTTAAAAAGTTTAAAAAAGGAGTTTCTCTTTTTGTGACTTGCAAAGTCATCACAATTAGGCGAAAAGCGAATTTGAAAACGCTGAAAAATTACTCGTTTTAATACGGAGCTAAACTGAGGTCGGTTTTATACGCAATATTGTTACCAAACTGGACCCATCTAACCGAATTAAACGCATATTATACGTAGAAGCATTATTTTAGCAACATGTAGCCAGCTTTAAATTCACAAGTTTGGTATGAGAGACGACGAGGAAAGCGTGAAAAAGGTACTTATTTCCATTATATATATTCGAACATTTTCCACAAAGCATAATTAAAATTAAGCTATTTTGAAAAATACGATAAGGGTCTCCACATAAATAGGCAGGCATTTTAAGAAACATTCTGTCTCCTGAGAGCAGCAATAGGTATGTAGCAAATAAAAAATGTGCAAAAATAGGTTATCCCTCAACAATACCCAATTGGTACACATTAATTTTATAGATATTGAATCGGTAGGTTTAGCAGTACTCATTATTCGCACCTTCTCCAGTGACTTGTGTTGTGATTAAAGTGATTCAATTCATTTACGAAATTACCATGTACAATATAAATATAATACCCAAAATATTCCTTCTAAATACACACTGGTAAGGTGAGGTCCATCTTGGAGCACGCAAGTATGCCCAATCGTTCTGCCTGCATACGTGCTCCATCTCCAAAATCTCAATCAATCTAATTACACCTAGATATTGTCATTCATTAACCATTAGTCAATCTCAGCCATGTTATTCATTACATTCGCTTAATTACACGAGTTATATACGAGCAGCTCCCTTGATGATTAAAACTTCCAATTTGTTCAAAGACAAGTTGCACGCTCTTGTGCGAACTTGGGGCATATCTCACAACATACATTTGCACGTAAAAAATACAGGAGGACGTGAATCACAGGTTGAATAGTTAAAGTTAAAATTAAACCGCAGTACATAAATTACTATAAGTGTGAAAAGTAAATTCAACATTTGATGAGAGTAGGAGTACATTGTTGGATCAGCCAAAAAAAATTACATATTTTGTATTTGTCCAAAAGCATTTTCGTAGTTTCATTCACTCCTCTTCACTCTTGCTGACTATTTGTTGGCTTCTCCGTGTATGCTTTTACTGCTAATACATAGTACTGATAAAAGTTAGTGTCAGTACTTATCAGCGCGTATTAAAGTGTTTCATTGTGATTCGCTCTGAATTTCTGAAGCACTGACAGCGTAAGTTCGGTTTGAAGTACTTGTGACATGAATGCGATAAAAAAAGTTAGATTTGGTGAGACCACCAAAGGCACCAATAACCAGAACGGGATTTATAAGCTTTGTGTAGTGCACTTGGAATATCGACCATTCAACTTATCACAAATTTGGGTGTAAACTTTTGGTGAGGCGATGTTTAGGTTTAGATCAGAGGTTACGGGTCACACGAGAAAGAATTTTGCGTTAAATTGAATTGAACATTTCTTAACATCAGTTAACTGTTTGTTTTTTCGTATTTCAGAAGCTCGGGTTTAGACGTTTACGAGGCGGAAGTGTTGGGAACAACGGCAAAGGACGTATTTTATGAAAACGACTGTGTCAGTTGTTAAAGAAACAACAAGTGTGCACAATGGGAAGAACTAAAACACGGAAGAAAAACCAACGGGATGATGATCAGCCCTTTGAAGACCAAGATCCCGATGTCTCGGAGGCGGAGACGTCCACCGCAACCAATGCGTCTTCAAGTCTCAATGATACTGTCACATTAAATAGCAACAACGTAATGGACACTGATGCAGAGGACTCGGAACAGGCATCCCCGGTTGATGAGTTAGACTCTGGAAGTGTAAATGGCACGGTGGAAACGCTAATGGGGACGTTGCCAGTGGGCGAAGGTAAAGTGGACATTGTGGGTGAGGAATTGAAACCTTCTGAATCGGAGGCAGAAGCCGCGTCATCTGCGTTTGATGATCAACCCCAAACGTCTCAGCAGGAATTAAACTCGCCGTGTAAGACGTGTCCACACATAAAGGGGTCTGTTAGCATGCCTGGCGTACGGAAGTCGTTAAAGTCTTTGAATTCAGTTTGTTCCGGTAAGCTTTGTGCTGCGGAGTCAGCGAAACAGGAGGAAAGCGGTGATGAAAGTGTGTCTTCCAAGGAGGTAAAATAACGTGGGTGTCGGTTCATAATTACAAATAATTATCATGCCAGGCTGCGTTTTCTAATATGTACGTACTCTTTTGATTTTATTCGTAACAGTTATGGTTTTGTCTCCAATGCGGCCATGTTGGTTGTGGAGATCACAATGCATTGAACGGAGACGCAGAGACACACTGCAAAACACCAAGGTCGGATCAACACAACTTAGCACTGCGCATTGGAGGAGAAACTGATATATGCTGGTAAGTAAGCGATAAGAAGGAGGACATTACATTGCTTAATATTGGTGTGTTTGTAAAGCAATGATGCCCGTGGCAGGACGATGATTGAAGGACTTGACACTTTTGTTTCAGGTGTTATAGTTGCCAGACATTTGTGAATACCAAAAACTCCAGCATAAAGGACGTCATTCAGTTCGCGAAACGACATCCGAAACTTAGGCTGTCGTTGCAAGAACAGTCGAAAAATAAGACTGCAAGCACACCTATAATCGCACTAGGTCCACCACCTCCTCCGCCTCAACCAGATACGGAAGTTGTGAAATCACTACTTACTACAAATAAAAGAAATAAGATTACACCTTATAGTTCTAATTGGGATAATGGTAGTAGAGACTGGCCCCTGGTAAGTACGCTCTCTGAATGGACTTTTGTTGTACCAATTCAGTGTTAAATTAAGTTGCAACCTTGCGTTCTTTCCGATGGTGATATGTGATTTCGTTGTTTTTTTTTTCAAGGGACTGGAAAACTTGGGCAATACCTGTTTTATGAATTCAGCTCTCCAGTGCTTATCCCGAACACGAAGTCTGCACCCAAAGTTGGATTTATATGGAACCGGAAACGTGATTGAAATACAAGTTACGGCTGACCCGCCGTCTGTAAAAGTGTTAGGGCTTGTTTCTTCCGACTCCAATGTGGATGCTGATACCTCTGTTTTTCACATGTCACCAATTGAAGGCGACACATTGGGTGAAGAGAACGGAGACACTAATCATGTATTCTCAGGAACTACCGAAACTGGTGGGTCTAGTCCATCTTCATCAGAAATGGATAGTCTTCTTGATGTTGCGTCAGGGACTTCATCAAAGTCATCTCCAAGCAAAGAAGTACCCCAAGAAATTTATAGGGCAGAAATTGAAAATGAACTGAAGAGGTGTTTGCGTCTCAAGTTGGTCATCCCCAAAGAGTCAATGACGTGGCGGCTTCGACATGCTTTCAAAGCTATGAGTAGAAATTCGGATGCCCATTCTGGTGCTGGATCTGGGTCACATAGCACTGAGTACTTTGGACGCGGTCGACATGTGTTTACGCCATCAGCAATTCACCATGCTATGGCGAGACATTTCAGGCCGGGCCAACAACATGACTCGCACGAGTTACTGCGAACTGTAGTAGATATGATGAAGAAGGATCAAATAAAGGTACAGCAAAGTTTGTTGGGTGTTTCTTAGCTTTTAGTTAGTTTGGTGTTACTGTTGAGTGACCGAGCACGTTTATTTTACAGGCCTTTAGACTAGCAATTATGGAATCTTATGGAATCAAGAAAAGTGAAGGAAAAAATTGCGATCCCAAAATTGCTGAACTGGTAATGACAGTTGCTTATATTATTCTTACATGTTTAACGATTGGTCCTTTAAAATTCCAACTAATAAAGATGTTATTTTGTTTTTAATTTGTCTTGTTTAGCTTAAAATGTGGGATCGAAAATTATACCACAAGACTTTTGTTGATGAAATCTTTGGTGGAGAATTAGTGACATTTCAAACCTGTCTGACCTGCAATTCTGTAAGAAAATCGCATGAAGACTTTCTGGATCTGAGTCTGCCGATCCGACTGGTATGTTTTTTTTCTACAAAAAATAGCGAGTTTGATGGATGATTTTTCGTAATTCAAAATGTGGGTTTAAATATATTTCTAGTACTCAAATAAGAATGCGATGCCTAAGCGAACGTACTCAATTTTTGACGATGACGGGGACGGTAGATCACGTATGTATACATTTTTACAATACATATTAATATACAATTTATATGGATATGTGTATAATACAGAATTAAGGATTGGTTTGTGAAAAAAGAAAAATGTTTGTACTTTTAGGCAGCGTAGAGGATTGCTTGAAGTCGTTTACGGAAGCTGAGCAACTAACAGGCTCCAATGTAGTGGAGTGCGAAAATTGTCATCGAATCAATCTTCAGAGACTGGATGCTGGGGAAAGTTTTGAAGATGTTTTTCCAGGTGTAAAGCCACCAGCGTATGATAATAATAAAAAGGAAACTGAACCTCCAGTTGAAACCGAAATGGACGCTTTGGAACCTCTTTTAATGGAAGAAGAAGCACCTCAAGAAGTTTGCGATTTTGGAAACTCTGCAGAAGATATGGATGACCTCGATGAACCCGCTGTGGATGGTATTGGAAACACGTCAGATATGGAAGATGAGGGCAATGATGTTCCACCCTTATTCCTTGGAGAAAGTGAAGACAAGGGGATGTCTGATTTCCTAAATGCAGCAATCCCGAAAGAAACAGTTTCCCTATCTCTTGCTGCAAGTGGAACCCAAGATGAGGGATTTTCTGAAAGTGATTCATCTGAAGAAAAAAAGTCGGCTTCTATATCTGCGTCTTCTAGTAGAAATTCTATATCTGAAACAGAGAACGGAACGACTCAAAGGAAAAGTAATGTCAAGCAAATTCCCATTACAAAGTGTCCATGCAGTCGTCAGCAAATGGTGTGGAGACCTCCAGAATGTCTTACCATCCACCTGAAGCGATTTCAGATCACTAGTCACGGTACATCCAAGTTGAGTGATCGCGTAAATTTTCCGTTTATTCTGAACTTAACACCCTTTTGTGCACCACATGGTGAAGAGTTGGAAAATGTTGACGGCAAAGACATTTATGATGAAGATGGAGAGGTTAAGTACGCCTTGTATGGAATAGTCGAGCACAGTGGAAGTCTGCATTGGGGCCATTACGTAGCGTATATTAAAGTTCACGGAGAAAACGAAGGTGGCGAGAAGCCTAGTTCAGAACCGTCGCGCGATAAGTGGTTTTATATTAGCGACTCTAGTGTATCACCTTCGTCGTTAGAGTCTGTGCTTGGTATGGATCCTTACATACTGTTTTACGAAAGGATCCGTGGCCAAGATAAGAAAGAAAAGTTGGAACATTTTCGTAAGCTAACTAACCCCTCTTTTAGTAGTACAGATAATTGCGAATCAACTGCAGCAGCACCCATCAATAATTGCACAACAACCGCAAATTATTCATTATATTAACTAAACTAAAAATATCTTAAGTGTGAAATTAAGTAACTCGGTCCATTTGTTATACAGTGCTGTGCATTGAATTTGTATTTTGTCTGGTCTTTTGAATACTTGGATCGCAAATTTAGAATTAGAATGCTTTTTTGGAATGAATTGAATTGAATAAACCTGCAGATATGGTTGGTTTTCTTATACAATATATATAATGAACATGTATGAGGTGAATGTATTCATTAATAATTGCAAACTTCGTTGCAATTGATTGGTTGATATTGAAAATGACAATATTGGCACTTTTTATACTCAATGCAATGCAGTATCAAACGTAATATTGGTAATTTTATTAAGACGCCACGATCTCTTCAGTATTTATTTTAATAGTCATCTTGATAGATTTGACTGACATTTTTGTGTCCCGATTCATTGTAACTTCAGTCGTACGTAGAACTTGTCGCTCTAGAATACATTATTATCACCCATCCCTTTTATAAAATGAACTGGACAAAGTAGTCGTAGAGTGTTTCACATGCAAAAATGCGAAATGAATGAAAGGTTAAAAATCAGTCATGTAAACCAAAATTCTGTTTGCTTGTTCATAAAACCACATAAATACGTCTTTCGTGAATCCCTTCGAACTCGGGAGGGTAATATTGAAATATTGGGTTTGGATATGAGATACATTTGTGTTGGAGAGCAATATCAAAAAGGAGCATTTAGGCATCCGGATTTAAGTCGCAAGGTCGCTTTAGGAAGTTTTGATTCAGATGTGTCCATTTCGTTGCAATCCACTTGTGTCCCTATTCAAAGTACAGGAAATGGAGATTGTTATCCAAAATATTCATGCTCTAATCGCAAAAAACCTGTGAATACTATATATTTTCATACCAAAACAATTGGACACGCTCCATGTAACATACGCATATCAATCTGGCCGTTTTTCAGTGCAGTGTACCTGGGGAATTTCAACATAAAACATTTATTAATCCGGTGCGTCTCCACACAAATGTCCCCTAATCTAAATTTTTGCATATATTAAGATATTACCATAATACAGCAGACCCTTTCACAGGTACGACATGAGTTCCAAGAACTGGGAAAGCGGTCAAACCTCCTCTTTGAACGTCATTTAACTACAATGACAGGAAAGAGAGAAGTTTGTCGTTAATTGTCCGTTTCGAACTCATGATTGAAAGAATGATACAAATAAAATTCTACAGATAAATGCTCACATAAACCAAGAAGGTGGTGACACGGTCTCCCTTGAGTTTCAGAATAGGATCCTTATCTGGATTTCCTCCTAGCTGTTATATAAAGAAGTGCTTATCTCTACTATTGCTTCACTTCACATGAACAGAATTTAAATTTTCTTTGTATTTAACTGTGAAGTACCGAGTCAAAATGTGTCGATACGTGGCCACCGTAAGCATAACTGGCAATCTGGAGCGCTTCCGAGGCATTCATTCCTCTCACGTTGAGACCTGAGATGAGCTCAATTCTTCGACCAATGGGCGCTCCAGCAATGTGGTCATCTTCCAACCAAGCGTACACCGCCGTTCTTGGAGTTGCTCCTGGAACGTTTTGAGGTGCTCTTTGTAGGGTTGGCATTGCCGCTTGCTTCATTTGCCTCGTCCAATGTTCTCCGATTACCTCGTGGAACTGAATGAGGAGGGGTTCATGGTTAAGCAGTTCTGCCTTCAGGGGAAACAGGTAAAAGTATGGGTTCCTCGTGTCGTACCAACATTTTAAGGTGGCTTTATATTGAGGACTCTGTAAAAGTAGCGAAAAGGGACTTGTCAATGAAGGATTGCTTGATTTCATCAGCGCTTGTTGCGAGCCGAGTGTGCATACAATTACTTTCTCCAGTTAAGTACCTGATAGTCGTCTCCATTGCAAAGAGCTAAAAAGTTGTAATGACCAGCTTCATTGTGCTCTGCCTTCGTGAGGCCTCGCAGCTTTTCGTAGTTTTCGGATCGCAAAGTGGTGGCGTTTGGATTCTCGCTGAGACGCTCAGTAAACATGTACAAATGGGAGTTGTGTTTGTTTCTGTCAAAGTCCCTGTCATGCTAAAAATAAATTATATTCATTCACTCTACCTAGAGCACTTCATATCACTGCAAAAATTTAAAGAGAGGATATGCGAATTTACCTTTTCAGTATTACGCTTGTAAGTGTTTGCAATGCTGAAGGGACTGACAGAAACTGTATCATTGACTTCTTTCATCCTCGATTCCGTTGCTCTCAACCAATCCATTGCTAACGTGTAGTACTCATTTTTGGCTGCATATTCGGCAATTTTAAACGATTGTGAAGGAGTGAAGCCAACATCAGTTTGGACTCCCATTATGTTCCCTCTGGTAAACTATAATAGACAATCATCCTTCAATGCAATCATCTTCCAGAGATGATGCGGTATATTTATGCAACAAATGTCCTTTCACTCACATCTTCAAGGTTCAAGTTGTACACATAGTGAACGCGAAGAATTGCATCCATTGCGTCACCCAAGTCCTTTTCAGAAGGCCATGGGAATACCCCTGAAAGTTTATTGACGCGCTCCTCCAGCTCTGTTTCAGATCATGCAAAGTTTTACTCACTTTATCCTGCGTGTATATGAATATTTTACATATTTCTTGTAGATGCCTTACGTTTTTCCAGTTGCTGACTAAGGTGATTTCCTATCGCATCAAACTCAGTGGCAAACCTCCTTATCATTCGGAACGCCGTAATTGGATGCGCGGAAATTTGCGTTGCTTTCTGCCAAGGATCTGCATCCTCAGGTAAATGACGGACTCCGTTGATACTACTCTCCTCATAATCTTGCAAATATCTGTTACCAATCGTCAAAGATTTTAGCTACAGTCCCAACTTGTATTGCTTGTATTGTATTACGTATGCAGAATAATCTCCGTATGCAAAAAAATTTGAGAGGACTTACGAATGAATTATTGCAAGTCTTTCCTCTAACGCTTGTGCATACTTTACCATCTCCTTATGAATCTCCACCTCAGTCCTTGCCAGGTACGTTAGGTACGTTGATGACAAGGCGTAAGGATACGGTTGTGGAGGTCCTTTAGGAGGCTCTTTTGCATTTCCTTGCTGAGGTGTGTATTCTGGAGTGTATTGCGACAAACTCGTTGGTAGAAAAACGACAAATAAAACTAGTGCACGAAGATGACTCAGTCGCCTTCCCGGTGACATTGTGGAACTGCGAACGTTAAACCGTTGAACAAAAACTGTATGAACGTCTGCTTCCTGGATAACGATTCCAAAATGTTGTGTTTATGTCGGTTTATGCGTTGTCCGTCGATAATGAGGTTATTGACTTGTATTTTGTCAGTCCCTCATTACTTTAATGTCTTCGGTTCGTTGGTAAAACGGTCACATTGGTGTGCCTCCGTTACTCGCTGAGTATTCTGTAAAATTGTAAAAAGCCAATGCATTAGAAAAACGACTCGTTGCAGCATTTGCATCAGTTGATTTCATATTGATTTGGTATGGTTGACGCAAAGATGTATTGAATGAAACTCACGTACTTATAATGGGAACTAGAAGGTCTTTAATTCTTTTACGAGTAATATGCATTAATGTGTCGAGATCTATACAGAAACTAAGACAAGATCTAGCGGAAATATTGTCGGAAGAGTTTAACTCATTGATTATATTATGCCATTTGTGAAATGTGAACAATATAAATGGAGGTCATAAAGCGTGCCGACAGCCATTTGATTTTCAAATGAAGCTCACTAAAAGCTCGTCGCGCACGCTCTCAATAAACCAACAACGACGTAATGAGTAAATACTTAGCACATAATTCAATCAATATTTTTTCAGTCACTTATTTTGAGTCAATCTATACTACATGAACATAAGGCTACTGCAAACTGCTTAACTGTGTTTTGCATGTAATTAGGGATTACGTTTCATACAAGATGCACTCCCACCACACACGCTCAGTTAAACGGGTTCAATTTCTGGTCGACGGAGTAAGGAAATGTTTTTCTTAGAGTGTGGTATTTTTTCTATGTAGTTTACAGTGTAGTGCTGTACTGCTGATTCACTGACTCACTGTTATCTGATTGAAGTGTGGAATAAGTTCTGTAAATAATTTTTTATGTAGCTAGTTAATCTCACTCAAACTCCCAGAGTATTTTGCACGTTTTGTAATTTCATCGTTGTGAGAAAATGTACCAAAAGTTGGCATTTTTTGCAGTGGTGATTCTTCGTGTGTGAAGTATATATTGTATGTAGGTAATTCATTGTACCGTAAGTGATTATGTGCAATGCTACACATTTGCAGGAAACTGCAAGGAGTGTGCTGAGTTAAGGGTTGTAAGCTGCACGAAACGAGCCCAGATACGGTATACGTAAAAGTGCAAAAGTGCATGCATTTAGAAATATTGCAGCAGAGTATCAATGATGAACAATGTGAACGAGAAATGATGTTTTCTGACATGAAATATTGAGGCAGTTTACACTTTTAAACTTTCCTGAAAGCTTAATACGAGCTACTCAAAATGCTCATCGGGAGCCTGACGTAATATTACTGTAGGTCAATTGAATACGAGATTTTTGAGGTTGTAATAAGATTGAAGGTAAAGCCAAATGATTAAGTAACTCTGTATTTCACAGGTTGAACTTTGAGTAGGCATTTACAGGCAATTTTCTCTACTGCCTCGGAGCTCATTTGCGACATTTGTCACAGAATAATATCAGACAAATTACATCCATTACGCTTACGCAGACTCTTTTGTGTGAAGGCTTCCCTTTCCAAGTTTTCACTACACGGTCGAGATGAGGATCACCATGAAATTACGTCCGGAACTCGAGCATAATTCAACTTCCAGATTTTGTCCCAGAAATGTCTTTGCGCCGCTTGAACACGGTTCAAATGCTTTCATGTTTTCTACAAAATACTAATAGCTTGTTCTCTGTGCAATCCACACAATCGTGGAAAACAGGCGATTAAATTGCTTTTACAGCGGCTTTGTCATTTCATTACAATTCAGAGCGTGTCCTTTCTGATGGGTGCATGATGCGTGTATGAATCTCAAAGGATTTGAAGCTTGATGATTGGAACTCTGCGCACGACTTAATTTTGTGACTAAAGTGGCGTGCCATGCAAAGTTTACGGTAAAGACTATCTACACACAGAATATTCTCCCTCCAATTGGAGCCCGCATTTACAAAGCTGTGAAACAGACCATGGAGAATTCAGCAGCAAATTATCAGGTACTGATAGCATGTGTGCGAAATTCCATTGAATAGCAAATTGTAAATGCGTCATATCTATTTGAATACATATAAACACAAATGTCAAACACCTCTCACGAAACTTCAATCTAATAAAATTTCCTTTAATTAATTTTGTTAACTTAAACAAGCTGCATAAAACCACCTATATTACGGTTACATGCTGTCTCACACTAAATAAAAATTATATGACTTTAGAACACTTACATAAAATGTCAAGCATCCGGACGACGTCTTCTCCAATTACAAATTTACAAATCCGTACATTAAAACAACGACCTTTGGTTAATAAAATCACTTTTCACTGCAAGAAACTCACATCAATTCACAAAATAATTATTTCTAATTTCGAATTAAGATTTAAAAACGTTATACGTGTCAGTTTCGCCTAAAAATCACAATTATACAAGAGAGCCACATATATCGTTTGACAGGTACAAATCTGAGCAAGTCAATAATACAGAGAGAGCCTGAGCTTCCACCAGTTGACGAACAAGTTTCTTCTCCCTGCTTATTGCTCCTACTGAAATCTAGAAGACTTTACAAGTCAGAAATGACGAGGAAAAAACAGTTGTTGAATGCAAAGAGGAGTTTGTGCAGTGATAATGTAAAATAGTCGCCAGCAGAAATACATACGTGCACTCTGTCGGTCGTTGTCAGCTTTTAGGTAGGTTTTTTAACTCACGGCTGCACGTACACCTCATTTAAGATACCTGCGAATGCTAACGCATTTTTCTCATAAAAATGTGTAGCTGTACGGAAAGGTACTAGTATTATACCTGTTGCTAAATCCTTGTCTGTGGTCCCCGGTTTAAAGCTTGCAGAAAGGTATTACAGGTGCTCATTGGTGCAGTTACAAAAAACTCTAATGATGAGTCTTTCTGTACAAAAACTGGTAGGAAAAGAAGATGCGTATTGTGTGGGAAGGAATCAAACTGCAAATCGTTTTCTATCTTTTTCAAGATCATGAAAATACAATGCCAATATAGCATGTACATTTTACGTAGATGTGGATGTATGGAATAGGAAAATTTTGTGAGCAGAGCCCATTTTTTTGTTAGGTCAGAGAATATAAAGTGAGTGGATGTGATTTGTTCTTGATTTTTTTTTACAAAATTTCTCTTCGCATCTGCCCTCAATGGCCAAATACGAATGATCATCATACTAAGAAAGTATGTATGCACGTCAATGAAAACATTAGAATGTAGCACAAAAATGCAAGCTCATCCGCTTTTAAAGCCGTAATTTAATCGTCAAGTTTTTGTCATTCTTTGAGAGGCTTGCTGGTGATGTGCGTAAATCTGGCCGTCGTTGGCAGTGGGCAGGTACTGAATGTGCGCGCACTTGTGTATTTATTACATATTGCATAGGTATATTTGAAAACCGTCGAATTACTATAATTGAGCGTTATTATGAAAATCTAAAAATGGCTGGACTATCTCGAAGCTGTATCGTTTTCGAACTTGCCAAATCAGTCATCACCTACAATCCTATGTATTTTTAACGTTTCCTTTAGTGTTGCTTTCTATGAGAACAAATGCTGTTACTTTTGCTTTCATTTTTTGTCTAGAGCACATGAGCAGAGTGCTCGAAGTCCTTAAAAACGTTACATTTCGACAGTAATAGACAAAGTACTGTTTTACACTGTCAAAAACCTTTCCGTTTCTTTGTCTCGCCCTTAAGAAGAGTCGGAGGCTGTTCATTAAACATAAAAAGAGGCGTGACTAATAACATTTTGTACTCTAGTTTTCTTAATTGTAGAAGACACGATCTTGTATTTTGATAGCGGTAATGAAAAGCCAAAATGAAAGTGAAAATCAAGCAGATTCTTTTATCTGTACCGTATGCATGATTCATGATTTTCAATCCCACACAACATGCAAGAAAAACAATAAGTGTTGTTTTGAGGGAAATTATTGAAAAGTGTGGAACAGAAAACTACAGAAACCACTTATATGAAAATGCGAATAGACAGTACTAGTAGAGCGACTTGCTCTTTACACCTCACCTTTTTTTTTTTTTGTTAACAAAGCGAGAAGTGTCACATGAGAGTGAAAATTGATTCTGTGTATCTGCATCCTCCTATATTATATTTAAAAAACTTATAATCAAGTTTACCTATCAGTTTAGTCGGTCTTTCTGCTTCTGTAAATAAATACAAATTTGCTAAGTACAGCGAGGTTTTCACTTTGACATTTACTTTCGGCGATTGGACCAACTCAAGCGTTCAAACAGTAGCCCTTAAGCGAACACGCTGAGGAATGACTTAAATGTATGCACTTAAATTATCTAGAGTATTGAAAGTCGAGAATATTTATGGAAGCTGTTTTATTGTGTGACTAAACTACTCCAGAAGCATACACATATAATACTGCAGAATAATTTTGTGTATGTACTTAGATCTACAAATAACACTTCCAATTAGTATTACAACATCTACATACGAATTCAAAAAATATAATATACTAAAATGTGATAAAATTAAGAAATTAGGTTTAATCGTACTAGATTTTTTTAGTAATAACTTGAAAATTTTGGAAAAACAATATAAGAACACAGGTAAACGCATTCTTACTTAGTTATTTATATATTAAAGCAGTGATTAATGAGTGTTGTGTGCACTCTGCAGATTTCTAGTCTCTCCAATCCACTGGACATACAAAAATGGGCTCATTCCCATTAATAAATTGCTCAATACAATATGCACCACCAAAATCAAAACCGTACATACAACGGATTTTCTATGTACAACAAATGATTTTGAGAAATTTTAAAGCATAATTAACTGGAAACGCCAAGCTCTACGATAATAACATGTATCTTTTAAACATATATAAAATAAACTAAGATACAAATGAAAACATTGTACAAAAACAATTTTAATTTTCCTTGAATACCCATTCAACATTTCTATTACCTTCCCCAATATTATATAAAAATGCAAAAAATGAGACCAAACACCTTACAGTAGAAAACAAAGGTGGATCCTTCGCCCCACTCAATCAATCCACAAACCTAGTTTACTCATAATGCACTCTAGTCCACAGTTATCTCTTAGCCATGTAATTATACCTTGAACAAAATCTTTAGCCTTGTTCCAGTTTTGTTCAGTCCAATCTCTCCACTCCCAGTCTGGAAGGCTCATTAGTGACGTCTCATCAATTGTCGCTGTCTCATCTTCGGCGAATCCAAACCCCAAGAAAGGAAAATTTGCGGAGCGACTCGAAGTTTCCAGATTTGATTCCCTTGTTCTCGGAGGTACGACTGGAGAGGGAATGTTATTCCTGCTGCAAGTTCCGTGCGGTCCCTTACCACTCGCAATAAACAAAAGAATAACAACCACAACAAAAAAGAAGAGCAGGGTCAAAATAATTAGCCAAGCCACGTAATTGCAAACGCAGGAGCATTGTTCCTGGAATGATTTTTGACCCATATGCGAGCAGCCAGGTGGTGGCGGATTGTTTTCAGCTGAAGCGGTGTAAAACCAGTAACGGGTGTTTTCATTTTGGCTCGCCGTAGTGTACTGAGATTGACTCCTAAATGGATGTTGCGAAAATTGAGACGATTGCTGAGAATATCGGTCATTTGGGGTATACTGAGAACACTCGTAATCATCACTATCTCCGTCGTATTCACTGGTAGTCATTTGGCTAACCAGCTTGTTTTGGCAGTCACGAAAGAACACGGGCATTGTCTTGTAGGTCGGAGAAGGAATAGATCGACGTTGGCTTTGTCTCATTTCGTGCTCCTTTGGCGGAGTACCTGGCGTACCTGAGCTCGTTGTTGTGAAACTGGTGGAAGCCAGTGAGCTCTCATCCCCCAAATATGCATTGCTCTCATCAGTGCGCACACTTGGGGAGCTTGATGATGGCGTGAAGGACGAATTGAAAGTCGGGAGGAGTCCAGAGGGCATCCTAAAATTTGGGGAAAGGAGAAGGTCATAAATATCACGCGGCTCAGCGGCGCACACGACCGGCATAGGAAAATCCCATCGATTCCTTGCGTATGCCAGTGTGTCCGTTCTAAAAAATGTAATCAAAGTTAACAGATGCAGTCTAGTTTTTATAATCGAGGTTCTGTAATCTTTTGAATTGTTTCTATCGCGTGCATTCTTATTAAACCTCTAAACTTTTTTCCTATTTATGATATAGTTTGAGTATGTGGCTACTTACACTTTGCGACAATACTCAGCATGAGCAAAGTTCCGGTGTTGGACCACGGTCCTACGAGTAATGTCTCTTTGGGCGACGTAAGTAAACTTGAACCGCTTCTCTTGAAAGCAAGGCTGAATCTTTTCAATCAGGAACATATCGTCTCTCTGCAAAATTTACGATGTAATTTACGTTTTTACAAAAAAAAAACATGTAAAATAGTTTATAGATGTAGCTTTAAGTAACATACGCGGTTGGAAACACGAATAATTTGTGTTTCCTGTGCATCATTAAAATTCAGGGCGCAAGTCTGCTTTCCGCAAGTGTAGCTGCATTGATAACCACCGGTGATGATCAAGACATCGGCTTGTGCCACAACTGAACAAAGAATGTCTGCGAGTCCACCGCAAGCCAAGATGGTGGTTGAAATTGGCGACAAAACGGCTTCTGGTATAGAATTGCAGAGTTGAAATTGGATTTCCTGAGATGAGAGCTCAATCCGTTCAGAGTGAGGAAGAAAACCGTCCTCAGCATTTTTCTGTAACACTCTGACCTAATAAAAATAATCACAATTCAAAAAGTAGCACCTAATGTTTACATTTTTTCCATGAATTATTTGGTGGAAGAGATTCAATTAATTTAGGCTTGCCACTATAAAATCCTCGTCCTCAAGACGCATATAATCTTCTTCATTCAGTGATTGAAAAATCCGGTTGATTAATTCCTGCAGTACAGACTTGCTACACTGGGAAACATGATGACTGTCTTTTGGCGCGTGGAACAATGGGTAGTTCATCAATTTTGCATCCCAAACGGTCCACATACTCCAATTCTTGGAAGTGTTTCCCCACCGATATCCAAGATGAGCTCCAAGGGGCGTGGGCACAGTAATTTGAGAGGTTACATAGTAATCATAATTTTCCTGCCTGGTTTTAGGATGAATATACTGCCCGGAAGAAGTCATTTTTGTTTGAGTAATGTTCTTTGACCACCAGGAATTCATGTCTGTGTTCATCTCGTTGACACTTGCCTGGCCGTTGCTTTGTCCTGGGATCTTGAGCTTTTGCAAACCTTTTTCTTCAGGCTGAACATTGTTGGAATCTGCGACAAAAGGAAAACCTCCCGACGTAGGTTTGAACATGACTTTCTTTATGGATGGTCGAAGCACTTTGCCTGCGGTCTTTTGGCCCTCGTCCGGTGCGACAAAATCAAACTCTTCATCCTCCGGGATTGGAGGAAGTGGCTTTGTAGGAGCTGCTTCATGAGTCATACTTGAATCCGTTGTTGTGCATACAGATTGACTGTACGTAGACGAAGTGGTTTCAGGCGATGGTACTAGGATCCCCATGCGTGCGTAAAGTAAAGTCGCACGGGTGAATGAGCAAATTAACGCACTTTTATGTATACCTTAGCACAGTGCTAACTTAAACGCACTCTTATTTCAGATCAAAAACGATATTTACTAAAGAAGATTCGTGCTATTACCTACAATCGCTTTAGGAGCGTCAGGTACAATAATTTTTACTTTACAAGATGAAGCAAGTAATGCTCGCTTCACCTTCTAAAAATCCACTCGAAGAATGAAACCCAAAGAAGGGTAACACATATAGGTATTCATGTTCTGTTGTATCCAGCACAGGTTATACAGAAAGGTTGAGCTTGTCGGTTTGGAATCTGTTTTAGAAAGCCATTTAGGTACTTGATATTTTAATACGTACAATAGATGTAATCCTCTGCGTTCCAGAGATTAACAACAAATATCCATCATCGAAGAACCGTAAAAAAGTAGAAAAAGCAAGACGGGTGTGCCAGGCTGCATCTTCTGGGTCTATTTTCCTTATCATTTCTTATCGAAATTATGCAGATTGACCGTTCTCCCTTTTAATCGGGAAGTCTTTTTAGAGTTTTTCTTCATCCTTCCAAGGATTGAGGTTGTGTGTTGCTCCAAGTCGATTGAGCACATTGGAAACCAGGCCTATTGATCTAGGTATTCGTGTATGTCTGCACAGGAAGTTCATTTAAATACTGATAAGCAGAGATAATAAAAACTTGGAAAACGTTTATTACGCTGTTATATGGAAAGAAGACGACACGAAGAGTTCGTGAAAACTGGGAATTTTAGTAGCTTGTAAATACAACGCAGCTTGTTTATTTGTCATATACACGGTGTAATGTACAGTGTTATATACAGGATGACATATTCTTCACTTTTACCAACTTGATGCGTAGATGCAGATCTCAATTTGAAGTTACCTATTACATCTAACATAGTACAATTGCGAAAGACAAGGTCTACGGTAAGAAATATTATGTAAGCTAGAGTTCATCCTCAGCACACCTATAACTTAGAAACTACTCAACTCAGCATTCACCCAGGGAAAAAGGTTTTGGGAAATGAACATTCAGCATTCATAAAAATCATGTTCATCAAATAATATCACATTGATACGTATGCTTATGTTGGCGGCTTATCCATGTCACAAAAAATCTCACTTAGAAGCATGGGGCTTTAAAGATTTTCTCTGGAGCACTAATTCGATCCAATTTGACATAACGCTAGGATTTCAATGAGAATATCTATGAAAACGAAGAAAGCTTACATTTTGTGGAGCATTTTCATAGCATCAACCAAGTACCGAGACAATGATATCCCTTTGGCTGTACACGCTGGACAACATGAGTAGTAGTACGAGCAACAGGGTCTCTGATGACGCCATCTTGGCTGTGGCCGATGCTGTGACCTGTTCGAGGACAGGGGCCGGAATATCGTCGCCATTGGTGTTGTCCACTTGTTCTGAAGTCGACTGGGATGACATTGGAGGTTCGGGTGTTGTGACAGGAAGAGACTCAAATGTCACATCCTCGGCCAAAGGCGCGGATGGCGCATCATTAGTATCAACTGCGGATGATGTAGATGAGGATGGATCAGAAGAGTCCGGGGTGGTTGATACCACCTCTGAGGACGTTGACGTAGACAAAGCTTCAGTTGTAGATGTTGATGACGACAGTTCAGAAGTCGGAGAAGAGGACTCTTCAGTTGTAGATGTTGATGACGACAGTTCAGTAGTCGGAGAAGGGGAAGCTTCAGTTGCTTCTAAATCATTCACTGCGGTGGTGGTCATTGCCTCTGTGGTCGAATCGTCTGTTTCGGCACTGGTGCTTGCGATAATGTCGACACCTTCCGTGGTAGTGGAAAAGCTTTCGTCATCTAATGAAATTATGACTGGCATATCGGTGGTTGTCGTAGATTCTGTGGGAGGACCCTCGGTGGATGGATCTTCCACATAGGCTTCCTTGGAACCTGGAGATTCAGTTGAACCGAAAATTGGAGTGATGGACAAGTCCGGTTCATCAGTGGTGGTCAATATTGAGAAGTCGGTGGCATCATCGGTGGAGGGCGTGCTGCTGGGAAAGAACAGTTCTAAAAGAGGGGCAATGGTACTGCTAAAAGACCAAGTATTGCTTGGGGTTGTTGACTCATCCTCGTCAATTTCAGGGGCTAGAGTGGTGGATGTACTGCCACCACCTTCAAGAATTGCTAGGATTATGGATGGAGGTTGAGTAGAAGTGTATTCATCAGAGGCTGCTGCAACGTCAGGGGTTGCAGTTGTTTCGTCAGTACCAACAACCTCCAATGGCACAGAAAACTCAGTCGCGGAATCGTCACCACTGCCCTCTTCTACGAGTGGGACTGAGGTGCTTTCGGAAGAAGCAGGGGTAGTCTCTGATGATGTTGAAGACGGAGTAGATTCCGGTGAAGATGTTGTCATCGCCAACAAAGTCGTGGTGGTCTCCGAAGAAGGAGTATTTTCTGCTTTAGTTTCTGAATCACTTGAAACCATTACAAGGGGTTGAGGCGTTCCCAAGCTTTCACCCTCTGTTGTTGTAGAAAAGGTTGAAGGGGTCGACGAGTCTTCATCGTCACTTTCGACAACAACGACTGGGATTTCAGAGGACTGAGTTACGGAGGTAGCCTCTTCTTCATCATGGGGTGTGGTCTCTGACATTGGTGTTGATGAGGAGGAATCATCGTCAAGGTCTGGTACTGGAATATGTGATTCCTCTTCGGAACCGGTCGGACTTTCTGTTCCATCTGAGGAAAGGGTCGTGTCGGAAGCAGGAGTTGTGGTCATTGTGCTCAAATGTGTTTCTCGCTCAAAGGTGCTGGAATAAATTTCCGGGGGTGAGCCAGTCACGATTGTGGCATCAGTTAAAATGGCAGGGTAAGGTGTTGTAGAGGTATCAATGTCGGAGAGAGTGCTTGTCGAGATGCTCTCAAAGTCTTCGTCGGTAACTGCGATAATTGTACTTGGCGACGATGTGCTGTCCAAATCGGCTTCACTGCTTTCACTACTACTGTCTAGAGGTTCAAGGGATTGGGATGTGGTACTTGTACTAATAAACTCGTCATCTATGGCTATGTGTGTGGTAGGCGATTCATCAGTTGTCGCTAGTGTCTCAATTGTGGTGGACATTGGAATGAATAGTAAGCTAGACTCATCATCAAATACTGTTGCGGATGGAATTTCAGTCGTGGACGAGGTGAGCGGAGTCGTGTCATCAAAGTGTGGTGTGGTTAGTGGTTGTTCTGTAGCAGACGAAGAAGTTAGAGTTGATGAAAAATCTTCATACGAAGAAGCGGAAGTTGTGCTTGGCGTGTCTGTAGTTGAAGCAGTAGTACTTACGACAAAGAAATCCTGAGATAGCTGAGGCGTCGATGACGGCGACTCGTCAGGTTCGTCTGGCTCTTCAGTCGTGGTTGGGAGTGGCTCGAAGGGATACTCAGTTGTGGGCGTGGCAGAGGAAGACAGTGGGAAGGAGGGCGTCCCCTTCTTTGAAGTTGCAACTCCCACGATATTCGAAAGTCCACTCTGTAAATTACAATTACACAATCCAAAATGTTATAAAGGTACATTTTATAATAAGAGGGCGTGCACACGCTAAAAGACATTTAGGCAAACCCGTTGCTCCCCATAAACTGCTTCAACAGCGTAGTACGCAATGGTTTCCGCGGTATCACTGATATCCACGCTGATGTGGGTGCCTTGAGGAGCACCTGGTTCAGTAACCGAAAGGCTGATGGTATCCGTAGACTCTAGGAAGTTGACAATTTTTGGAGCCGAGTAGATCCTGAATTCGTCGGCTACACAATAAATGAAAGTAACTCGTTAGCCTTTCACAAGGACTTAGATTGAACAAATTTTTTAAATCGAGAAAAACATACGAGACTCGTCGGAACCCAAAAGCCTCGGACTCGTGAATGCAAATCTCACTCCAAAGTTGGGGAAAGCTGTGGCACTGAAATCTAAAATTTTCATAGGTTTTCCCTATAAAGTGAAAGTATTAACATTATGACACCGGCCAAGTATCGCTGCTTGGTTTTGGTAGACATCAACTTACAGCTTGCAAAGTGGCAGCATTCTCTACGGCCACCGTTTCAGGCATATCTTGAACCCTCGAGAAGGAGCCTCGGGGCACTGCCGATATGCACCTGACCTTTGTCGAGTTTTTACATCCAAAATTAACCTGGTCCTGAGGCATTAGACTTCCAGCATGATTTACAATTCGAATATCTTGAAAGTTGCCGTCTCCACTCATCCCACTGGCGGTTACAGAAATTTTGTAGATGCCATCCGCAGGAGGGATGAACACTGCAGAATAAATGCCATCATGATCTGAAACGTCGGGCAAACCACGACCGTCGTCTACAAGTGGAATGGTCCAGCTTTTTGGCTCGTCATTTTGTAGCCGGATGAGAGCGGTGACATTTTCCAGGCCGAGTACCCGCTGTAATTCCATTTCCACCTTGGCAAACACAGCGAAAGGAACCACTTTCAAACCTTGGTCCTGCAGGTCAACGTAGTTATGTTCGGCTGACGTTGACACGTCAATGACAATAGAGAGACTGTTGAAGATGGAGGGAGATGGACGGCCGGATTCCGCTGTGACCATGAGGAAAAACGTGCAATCGGCCGCTTTCTCTGAAGGGCAGCCATGTTTCAAGGTCCAGAGAGATCCCTTTGGAAAGCATAGCATTTTTCTTTAAAACACCGTCATTCAGAGCTTCCAGCATATTGTATTTCTCTTTTACCAATCTTTTAAGCTCAAACCTTTTTGGGACTCCTGATTGTGTAGGAGAATACATGTCTGCGTTGCAAATCTGCGTTTTCATTCCACTCTGCTTTCTCCAACTCTTGCAAAGATCCGTACTCTCCAGATACCTGCTCCAGATAAATTTCCGTGGCACGCATGTGTCGACTCGTTGTCAAATGAACATGGACCAAGTTCACCTCATCGTGGATTGGAATCTCGATTGCTTCGTGTGGCGTTGTGAATTGTTTTTGAGTCTATTTCAAATTTGGATACGATCATCTTTGAGTGCTGAATAATAAATACCTAAAAGCATTCTCATCAGATTAAAAAAGAGGGTTTACCACCCATGTTGAGGCAAAATTCATGATGCTTGGTTGCTCCAAAATGAACTGCATGTTCGCCAAAAAACCCTGCATCTTCTTGGCTGTGTTCATTGTGTCGTTGATCAAGTGATAGTCTCCGAAAGTGCTCTCAACCAGGCTTTGGAGGTTAGTGTAAGGTGTGTATACTGCTTGCTGAGCCTCAATGGCAAATACCCTGACGCGGTTGTCTTCTCGAATACTTGCGATGACCTCTTGCTCAAACGTAAGCTTGTCTTTAGTATCAACACAAAAGGTTTTCAAAGTTTCCGACAATTTCATCTTTTTTGTGTGTCTTATGAGTGCATACCAAAAGTATTGGGCCCGGCACCTCTCTTCACAACTAAGATTACGGTTCCAGCGTGATGATTCCTGAGCTTGATTTTCTCAGCTACTTCCTGAATCGCCAATCCAAAGTCACGCATAACAGGACCTTCAGGGTCCGCAGAACCTTCCAGAACTCTATGCCAAGAAAAACCAAAAGGTTACATCGTATGACGACATTTTAATCAAGACAAATTTTTGTTGAAGCCATAAAATGGCATTACCGTTGAACGTCGTAAATTGCGTCTGAAATTGGAGCCCATCCAACTTCCTCTTTGACGTAGGAATGATCCTTGCCTTGATTTGTGTGAGGGAATGTGCCGACAGCAATGCTTACCCTATCGAGGGATCTTTCTCCTACAAACTGAACCAATGCTCCCATCACCTCTTGCAGAACCTTTTCAGGTGTCTGCAAAATCAAAATTCTTTTTACTGATTGCAATTCATCCCCAAACCCAACCGTGATCTTCTTGCAAACGTAAAAACTCACCACAGTGCTTCCTCTGTCAAGTAAAATGTAAAACTCTGGCATGCGCGACTCCTTCATCACTCGAAACTCTGGACGCTGATGGACCTCTGTACACATTTTCGTACTTTTGTAATCATCACTTTCCCTAATAACCTCCCAGACGCTTTTATGTCCACAGAACAGATTATGCCTATTTGGAGCGCCATGGTCATGGGTGTCACTGTCACAAAATTCTGTCACAGAATCTAGCCAGTGAAGGTGAAGAAGTGAAGAATTGGCAGTGTTTGATGCAGAAGGAAAAAATCGGCAGTCATCGTCAGGGCTTTTCTCCGAGTAGGGATCACATCTTTCAGAGATTTCGCCGTCACTAATTTTCAGAAAAATTCAACCTCAACCAAAGAAGGTTCGAAACAAATTGTTTTTGTTCAAAATGCTTACACTGTTCGAAAAGTCCCAAGAAGCTCTTCATTGGAGCAACCTGTAGCTCGCCAATTGAGTTCATGGGAAGGTTCAGTGTAAAAATATGGGAATCTCGTCTCTCCTGGAATGCCATGCTCTTCCCACACGCCGAAACGATAGCGGACCCACAAATTCACTAATGCTTTACCTATGAATTTAGTGTTAAGTGTATTAACCTCATTCAAGCCAATTCCTGCTAATTTCATGATGAGCAAGTATGTAGTTCGCTTACCGACTGGACCATACTCGTCTGTACGATTCGTTTGGAAGAAAGTATCTGGCAAGTCTACATACAGTCCTGCCCCTCCGCACGGATTAGGATTGACGACATTGGGTGCAGCAACTTGACTGGAAATTCTGAATTCAGATCCGTCCAACGTTTGCCTGTTAAAATGAGTTTATTGAACTAGTGCAAAGAAAACGATTGAAGGAAGTGTGTCTTTTTTTATTAGCCACCTCCTCTGAAGAAAAAATTGTTTTTCCTCACCAACTCGCTGTATGAAAGTTAGAAAGCGTCCACCAGTTTCCAGGAACTAGCACGTCGACCGAGTTGATGAAAAACCTATGCTTCGTGGATTTCCACAGCTCTTCTGAAAATGTATCTACTCCGAGCTGCGAGCGTGGTCAAAAGTCATGATCACGTCAAATGATATGTCAAATTTAAGTTTAATAATTTGAAAAATAGAGTGCAATCAATTTACCCTGATTTCGTCAAGAAAATGGAGGACATTTCTTGGTTCCGGTGTATTGCTCTCCACGCCAATCACGATGTCATAGCCTCCATTTGGGTTTAATCTGATTGCATAACACTCGTGACAACTCAGGAGTATAGGTAAAACGATTAAAAGTACTGGAAGTAGGAGCTGATGGAAATTTACTAGCTTTGCCATATTGTGGAAAGCTCAAAAGTTGTAAAGTGTTTATAATTTCAATTCTTTCAAAGTTACTCAGTGAATTGAAGGCACTGTTGTATTCAAACTTTTGCAGATGCAGCGTTTATATACTATCTCCATTCTCATTGTCAATCATTATTATTCCATCGAGTGATAATTCGGTCAGTCGTTGTAAGTAAATATTTTGACAAGAATGCAAACAACAGGAGGAAACACTTCCACTGGATGTGTGTTTAATATCCAAAAGTACGTATTATTGGCGATTTATTGATTAGGATTCAGGATGTACGGAGATTAGGTAATTACAAAAGTGGTGCAAGCACACTTGGACCTCACTGAATTTTTCCAGCGATTGAGCATCACTTCCTGCAAGGCCATAAGTGCATTTGTACTTCCGATTTTGCTGTTAGATAACAACAGTTTGTTTGTCGATTAAAAAGCAAACACTGATTCACTTTTTTTAAAATCAGATATGGTTCTCCTACCTTACTTTTAAAGGATAATATTTGTATCCCTTATTTGCGGAGCAGTTTTGGCAACACAAGCGGATGGAAAAATGTTGATTCCATGTTATTGTCACCCAATGCAGGTTATATGTTCACTTTGATTGGTTTGCAAATATCGAGCACTGGTTTAGTGGTGTAAATGGTCAATTCATTTTATAAATACATTGGCTGTATCATTATTAATGACAACCGGTATTAACAAATCTGTTCTCTTCCGGAAACAAGGAAGTATCGTCACACGTTCACCATTCGCAGCGTTCTTGATTGCTACTGTGTGCATTCACCAGCAACAATTAACTTCACAATTCGATTGTATCAATATTGGCAACCTGAAGGGAAAAGATGCAAAGTGGAACAGTGGAAAATCCTCCTTCCGTACCAACTTCGAGCTTCCGTGTGTGTTTATGAATATTTGTGGTATATGGAATACCTGATGCGATCATCACAACCGGACAGCAGGAAGGAAGTTTACTATGATATGATATGTTTGTATATTTATATGAAAAGAATCTCGTTTTAGGACGACGCAAATTGGCCAAAGAACAAAGGCCGTTTGTCTGTAAAACTTTTAAGTATATATAAATTGGTGTTGCTGATGAGATTTTATTTCTCTCCAAATTTTCCTATCTCCGCAACTAATCGTTTGGCAAGCCTGTATTCACTTATTATATATATATACCAGGAGTGAAAGCACATTTGTAGAATATATTTGAAAGTGTATTCTTCTATATAAAGAATATACTTGCAAAGCTGTCACTGCCTGTGGTTTCGGAAATAATGACTTTTAACAATTGTGAAACATATATGCGCTCGTATACTCAACGTGTGTGCTTTTACATGCGATGCTATAAATTAGCCAAGTTTAATTTAACCGTCTCGGCAACATAAAGATGATTCTTAAAACCAATGAATTTCTCACGCGGAGCCTCTCGTAGAGAGGAGTGCGCAGCTTCCGAGGAGTTTCATTTAATAACATGACACATTTCCACGCATACAGGGACACCTTCAGAGATAAACACTGAAGACGACGAGGAAGAAGACGCATCTTTCAAACGTGTTATTGTTTAGTCTTGAATAAGACGAGGGTGTGTGCGGCACACGACGACGCGATCACAGTTTTGATCCGGTGACTTACATTTACGTTCCGGTTGCATTTCACATTATCATGATCACCACAACACAACCCTCAACCCATGACTTTCCCGATTTTGATACATCCTCTCACCTATATAGTATACGTATGTACAACAACCATGTACACAAATAGCACCAAGCTCTTGAAATGAATTTTTTCCACTCCTGCATAATTAACCAGGTCTTGTGCTCTCTCTCCCCCAGATTATTGAATCAAAGCCAAAAGTCACAAGAAAGGCAGGATGCATCTTCTGATTTTTTTCTAAGGAATATCGTACAATTGCACTTTTTCGTCTCCCTTTTGGATTTTGAATGCGCTTGTCTGTCTGCAAAGTATTTATGATGCACGAAAGACAGAGGGAAAGCATCACCTCACAGAGACACGCGAGTGCACATGTCCTTGCCAAACATTATGCTATAAACTCTAATTTAAACAAAGCGCATTTTATGTTCTCTTTTGCACTGATGTTTTCATCCAAACAGTCGAATCCGTAATATATTTAATATATGAAAAAGCAATGGTTGTAAAACTGCTCCAGAAAAATAATGATCACTCATGTTAGTCATGTAGTATTTATACATAATTTTTGTTTATAAATATGAACGGGAAAAAGACAGCGTTTAATCCGACATTAGAACATTGAAACTTCCAATTTTGAACCTTTGTGCTTGTGACTTTAAAGAATTTTAAACAACTATTTACGCTAATATGCTTGTCGGGCGAAAAAAAAATTTCCTCCTTGAATCTCAGCCAATAGACAAACGACAACAAGCCTGTCATCTAAAAATTAGGGAATGGGAAGCAGTGGAGCAGCCTTTCATAACAAACATGCGTCAAACGTAAACCTCAATCTTAATTACTGGCGGAGAAAACTTCTCGCGTTCTATCTGCTGAAATTTGTATCGTGTGAAAGGCTACACGGTGTGTGAAGTAGGCCGTAAAAATGAGTTTTTGTCTTCTGGTTGGTTTGTAACACCCATAAAATTCGAAGTGAGGAAAAGAGTGTCTACAGTCTACAAAAATACGAGAATACAGGCAGTTTGATAAGCCCAATAAGAGGAGTACATGTAATTGTTTTATTCTTTGGAAGCTTTTATATTCCCGATTTTTTTCTTGGCTTGGATACACTGTTTCCTTCCCGCTGTAAATAAAATTGACACGCTCTTGAAAGGACGTTTGTGTTTCGCTTTTTCTAATGGGTTTATACACACACCCATGAATGTTATCTTGTTTCCTTAAAATGATAAACGAAGGACAATGTAAAACTCGTCGGCATTTATTTTCTCCTTTCGCAAGGCAAGGTTTGTTAGTGGGTTGAATTAAAGATTGGAATTGGAGGCAGAGAGGTTTTGTACTGCATAAAAAATGTGCAACTCTAAAGAGGATAAAGGAAAGGCGTAAAATTTATTTGCGGATTTCTACCCTCGTCTCTCGACTAATTTTCTTTTGACAGTGATAAATGATTGTCTTAACTATGCGCAGTTTGCTTGCATCCTCCACCATTGAACGTGGTAAATACAAACGGATTTTTAGATACTGGTATACGCGTGTATACTGTGAAGCCGTGGAATGTGCTTCACAGACTAATTTCCTTTGCAAATTATTTTGACGGAATCATTGAGGAATGGATGGGCTTCGGGTGTCTAGAACAGGTGAGTTTTTCAGTTTGCGTTTTTTGGACGTGGAGTATTTGGCAGAGTTCCTCCGGACCCAGAGCCGGTACCCTATGAATGCCAGGATTGCAACGGCTACAAGGACGGCTATGGTGATGATGGCTATTCCTGCCGATGTCTTGGCCCAAGGCTTGTCATCAGGTGCTGATGTTGTTGATGAGGATGATGTTGGTCTTGGCGTTGGTTGGGTGGGAGTAGAAGAAGGTTCGGAGGATGATGATATTGATGATGTGGAAGAAGACGTGGTGGAGGAAGACGTTGGTGTGGAAGCTGGTGGGTTCGGTGACGTCGATGTTGATATCCCAGTGGTGCCTGTCACTGGAGACGTGGGTTGAGTTGGTGTTGATGTGTCGGTGACTGAAGTTGTGGTGGAAGGCGTGGGAGGAGATGGAGTTACGGCTTGTGGTAACTCGAATAGCACAATGTCCGATACTTTGCTCTAAAATTAAATATGGGGAATTTACATGAGTTTTGATAAGGATCTCTGTCTGCATCATCGTTATATCTGTAAATATGGGTTTACATTTTTTCCGTTGTACACGGATCGAATGGCGTAGTAAGTGGTGGAGACGGGTCTAGGAATTTCCAATGTTTCTGCAGAATTTGGCACACCAGGTTTAATTCCTGGTGGAATGGGCACTTGAGCTTGATTCTCAAAATCCAAAATCAAGCTTTCCAAAGCCACAGATTGCCGAATGTCGTACGATGACACTATTTTTTTTAATTACAAAAAAACAAGGGGAACAATAAGATATGTTTGAACGCTACTTAAGCTTTGACGGGTGAAAAAAGTAACTTTTACCGCTGGAGATTTGTCCTGGAACTTGTGGAGCAATCCACATTAACGTAATGACATCCCGCTGAGGATGAGCGAGTACGAGTAAATCACTAATTTTTGCTGGTGTAGGCTATAACAATCAAATCATAAAGAGATTGCGTATATATAATTGCGAATGTTACTGGAATTGTAAAGTTATTTACAAACATACATTGTAACTTGAGGTACCGGACACCAAAATGCTGGTAGGAGCTTCAGCAGTTTCCAAAAATTCAGCAGGCAATGTTTCTACAGAGCAGGTTGCCCCAAAACAACCAACATCTTCCTGATCCACTGGCAAAAGCTGTATAAAACCACTTCGAGACCGTACCCTTTCCTCAGAAACGGGCGGCCCACTACGACCACTTGTGGCCTTTTTTGTTTCAAGCCCTTTAACCCGTGCTGATAAGCGATAGCTTGCATCTCGTGCAGGCACGAAATAGCCTGAGTAGATACCGTCCTTGATTTGGTCATCCGGAGTCCCATCACCATTGTCGACGAGTGGGATTTCCATAGTTGACCCAGTGTTCAAATCTGTTGCTATTCCGGTGATTTGTACGTTTTCCACGGGGGCTCCAGACTTTAGTATCTGTTTTATATAGCACAATGCGTTGTTGGTTACGATTAGGAAATCAATTCAAGATTTAAGTATAAAAATATGCTGCTCCAACCTTGGCAAACATTATAATTGGTTGGCCATTAGATAAATCTGCTTCCGGACCCTCCACATCAGTGAACAATGATATCGTCACATTTTTTGAAGCGTCATCCTCAATGTTGGAACGAATGAGCATTATTCCTTGACAGCTTCTACAGTTTGTTTGAATCTTAATCTCTGAGTACGAAGCCTGAAATGTACAAATTTAGTGGAGTTCATGATTTTTTGCTGGCAATTGGTGTACTACATGATTTTGATATTCGAATTACTAACTATGGTTGAATAACGAAAATAAATCGTGTAGCTCCACTTGCTCCCCGCTTCCTGCCAGTCTTGGCTTTTCTGAACGCTGTAAGTAGAAGGTGGAACAGCAGTTCCGTTGGTGCTCGTTACAATAAAATTAGTTTTGGAGAGGGAGCCATCGGTGGTGGAAAAGAGGGCTTGCATTGTGCCCTGCGTTGGTACGGCTGTTTTTGGAATTGGAACAGTGACCGTGGTTCCTTGGTTCACGACTTGTCTCAACAACTGCAAATGATTCATTCATAATTTTCCGTTCAAGAAATAAAAGTAGGAGGAAAGAAGATTTATACAAATGGCAGAGTTATACCGGTTTGAAGTTTTGTCTAAGTTCCGGATAGTTTTCATAAAAATCCAAGAGCTTGTGCATATGATTAAACACGTGACCCAAAGAACCCGGAGCTTCCCCGTAGTTCGAGAGCACCGTGTATAGGCCACCACTTTGCTTGGCTAATTGACCAAGATGACTATTTCCAGTGTGGTTATGAATACGAAGTTCGATTGCGTTCAAAATGATGCCTTGCTCGTTTGCAGCTTGAATCAGGTCTGATTCGGGTAGATAATTCGCTACAAATATTTCAGATCAATTTTGTCAACTCCTGACACTAATGTTCCAGTTCTAATGCATTTCAGTGGAGTGAAGTACCAAAAGCGCTTATGTCTGCTCCATATTTTACTACCAGCAAAACAAAACCATTTGGATGTCCGTAGGATTTGATTTCATTGACGGCTTCCAAAAGTCCTCTGGAAAAGTCTCGTTCCAAGGGTCCATTAAGCCGAAGATTGCCAATTACGCTGCGTGGATAAAATGCATGCGTGTTGAAGAAGCTCAGGTTTTTCTCGAATGTTATTATTCGATCGTCAACTTGATCACTTACTCTGCGAATCTGTTGATATTGGGACCCACTGGAGACCATGGAATCTCTGTTTGAATAATTGACTCTCCTCCTGAGGAGGATGCTGGAATAGTTCCAACAGCGGCAACAGTGGAAGACCGTCTTGAGTCTTGAAGAAAGTTCATCACAGCCGCAGGAATTTGATTGGCCAAGGACAAAGGTCCCTAAAAGTTTGTGCGATTCCGATTTTAAGTCTTACTTGACGGGTATCTCCTAAAAATTCGTTTGACTAACCTGAATAAGACCTCTGTCCAACAGAATGTAAAGAACGGGCTTTGGGTCATTTTTCACAACCTGAAATGCCAAAGGTGGAAGCGTGTCGTTTATCGGTGCTGTGACAAGGGAGTAGTCCCGAGTTTCACGAATCACCTCCCACACACTTTTGTACTCGCACAGTGAATTTTGCCTGTTTGGCGAAAGTTTGTTGTGATTAGTCTCATCACAAAAGTCCACCACGGAGTTAATCCAGTGAAAGTGCATCAGGGATGTGGTGGCATTTTGACCCAGCTCCTCCGGCACAAATCGACACGTTGAGGACGCATTCAGTGTGTGCTCCGCTGAGCAATACTTGAGCGGATCGCGTCTTAGTACGAAGAATTAATGTCAGTACCATGACATGATATGAATCAATACAAAGAAGTAAGAATCAGCCAGTATTTTACATATCCAAAAAGCTCCCCCGAATGAATTCATCGGAGCATCCGGTCACATGCCAATCTTGTCTGGTTGAATCCTTGTAGCTGTATGGAAACCTTATGTTTCCCAAGTGGCCATGCTCTTCGTGCACGCCCCAGCGGTACGTAGCCCATAGATTGAGCAAGGCTTTCCCTGTTCCAAGAAAGACCGGTCAAGCTTTTGCTAAACATAAGGAAAAGAAATGTGAAAAGTTCTTACAATGCGGTCCGTATCGACTAGTAGAACTACTGTTAAAGAAACTTAGAGGAAGTTCAATGTATTGTCCCAGTTTTCCACATTCATGATTAGGATTGTCTGCGTACGGACGTTGGGCCGTAGATGAAATTCGAATATTGGCATGATTGTAATTTTGACTGTGTCAAGCAACAATTTTTTTGCAACATTAAACCATGCATTTACGTGTATACATGATAATAGGTATGTGATTTTCATGTTTTAGAACTTAATTGAGTGTACTTTGTCGAGAGACTGGAATTATCTACAGTCCATTTACTAGGAACGAGAAGGTCGACAGATTTAATGTAGAATTTATTTCTTGAAGATTCCCAGAGTTTGACCGAAAACGCTTCTAACACTGTCTGCAAACAAATGGAAGCAAATATGAAAAATACGCGTTATATAAAATTATATATTGGAGTAGTAGTTTTATAGTCGAAGTACAATTTGTAAAAAATTGTTACAAATGCGTACGTACCTTAATATTTTGAACTAATGTTGTAGTGTCCCCAACTGATGGCTCTTGAACATTTTCATTGATTGCTAATACAATGCTATAACCTCCACTATCATCCGGAAAAGATGTCGCTGGTCTAATTAAAATTATATATAATAGTAGCACACTGTTAATTAGTTGTGTTGCTCTCCCACTACACTTGGTACATATTCCCATTGTAAAGAATGTTTGTAAAAACAGACTTCTCGAATTTTCTGAAAACGAGTTCCCTGGGTTTTGCGTGATATTTTTACCTGCTTTGCTCTAACCTATATGCTAAGCAAAAATTCAGACCTTTTTATTTCATAAAAGTTTCTGGACAGTGAGGAAAGGTAATGTACGATTTTCATAATCCATATTCTTCACATTTAGGTAGGTACATGGTTTACCAACACATTTCCAGAGCGTCTCTCTTGGCGTCTTATCTCCAGCTACAACATAATCTCTCAGGATAAACCATATAATATGCGATAAAAGTCGTATCATATGTAATATGGCGTTCGGTGGTTGATGTAATAATACGTATAACAGCCTCTACCTTTTCATTGTTAGTTGACTGTGTACACAGAAAGGAATTCATGCTGATATATCTTCAAATCTCACGCACGCATGTCGTCCGTGAAGCATAATAAAAGTTAATAAAGGTTTGGATTTTTTCTAATCTTCAACGGGATCAAAGAAAAATGTTATCCCGCTTAGCCGACGACGGGTGACTCGCAGCTTTGACTTTATAGCACCTTGCTTATGATGCTCTTTGGCTTTCAGTTGTCAGAAAAAAAACAAGTTAAATGAATAGTAAACGCCCTCTTAACTGTTTGCACGGTTCGCTGTGACGCTTTGCATTTTTACGGAATGAGTCAGTCATTATTTTAATAAATTCATACGCAATAAGTTAAGTTTATGTTAGTATTTTGAAGCAGCAATTAGTTAGCGAAACATGCTGCAAACGATATAGCGTCATGATATATGCCGTTATATTCCGTGACATGAATGATTAATTTACTGACCATTAAAAAACTTCATAGTTGCGTTTAAAAATGTGCGCAGGCAGATTAGTTCCTAGATCTACTCTGCATATTTAATTGTCGCTCTGATTATGATTGCTCTGACATATTATATGCAGCGAAACCAACAACTGTAGCTAAAGGTTGGACAATGGCAGTACAAACTGAACTCTGCTCTTTGTACTGTATAGTGGCAGCCATTGACGGCGAATACACGTGACGCAGCGTATTAACAATTTGAGTAAACAATGATCGTGAACCCGTCTTGGAATTTTGTTTTTAGAAATTTTGGGTATAATTTTAATGGGAGCTTTATTGTCTACATATGTCAAACCGTGCGTCTAACATTATTATATATCATGTCAAGTTAGTGTAATATAGCTTAAATCAACATTATGAGGCAAACCCACAGCACCAAAAGAGCTACAGTTGATGAACGGCCAATGACAGCACTAGCTGTCGTCGTTGATACGGTTGGAGTTGAGGTTTCCGGAGATGGGGTCGTTGGAGGTGACGGTGTTGGAGGTGACGGAGTTGGAGGTGACGGAGTTGGAGGTGACGGAGTTGGAGGTGACGGAGTTGGAGGTGACGGAGTTGTAGGTGTTGTTGTAGGTGGATCTGTGCTTCCGGTGGGTGGGCTTCCGGTGGGTGGGCTTCCGGTGGATGGGCTTCCGGTGGGTGGGCTTCCCGTGGACGGGCTTCCAGTGGGTGGAGTTGTGGTTGTCGTTGGTTCCTCCGTAGGTACAATTACGACATACTCAGCGATGTTTGAGATTTTACTCTGTGGAAGAATGTGAAAGTTTGAATTAATTATAATACCTATAAAAATAATAATTACAATACCATGAACAATGATTTTTACTACAACTGTTCCACCATACATATTTCCCCCTGTAAACCGAACGAATTCCATAGTACGTAGTAACAGTTGGTTTGGTAAAGCTGAATCTCTCAAAGCGACCCGGTGGTTGGGGAGTGAAGTTGGGCGGAAGTGGTAGAATTGGCTGACTTTCAAAATCCGTAACCAGCAATTCCCTTGACTGAGAGTAGCGCACTTCGTAGGAAGATACTGTCATAATAAAAAAAATCATGTTTGTAAAATCGAGAACATTCTTTGTTGAATGACTGTTGGGAAAAATAGCACCACGCGAAATTCGACTGCGAAAGGTAACCTCACTAACTATATAAGTGAATTCCAGCCAGGATGAGGCTTAAAAGTGACCTGCAGACGTAATACCTGGGGAATACGACCCACTGCTTGAAGACCTTAGTTGAACCTGTTCAACTATTGGTTAGGTTAAATTTGTTGGGTTAAGTTAAATCAGTTAGGTTAGATTAAACTGGTTAGGTTAGGTGAAAGTTTTGGATTTGATGAGAGGTTAGGTTAGGTGCAAGGTTACATTCAATTGGTTAGTTTATGTGAGGGGTTAGACTGAATTGGTCGAGTTATGTGAGATGTTAGGTTAAAATGATGAGATTTGTTGATTTGTTAGGTTAAATTGAAAGCGATCACGGCAATACAGACAGTACAACACTGTAGAATCGCCGCTGTTTGTTTACCCCGAAGGCTGCTGTCAACCCGAAATGGAGCCTGAACCAGGGGATTCCCCTGAGGGGAATCAGCATTGTCATATACCTACCTAACAATTTGTAGTCCATAATCTTACATCATGCATGGTGCTAGTCTTCTCATGCTCCAGTACTGTCAATATTGTTAATTTTGAAAAAAGTCAGACTCCATCTAACCTGCCAACTGAAGGCGACCTGGAATCATTGGAGAAGGCCATGTCAGCAATGCTTGGTCAACAATGGGTTGGTTGGATGCGAGCAACAGAAGAATTTTTGTTGGGGAAGGCTACAAAAATACATTTATCAATTACAGAATGTACATACGTAGATAACCCTTTCCCTGGTTTGCATGTTATTAAAAAAATATTTAAAAAATCATCATTTGAAAGTTTACAATGTATGCTGCAGCCTGGACAATGCTAACGGGAGTGGTGAGGTCCGCAGCTTGAGAGAAACTGCCTTCGATTGGCTCTGCATTGCAGCTTCCTGCGCCACAACCCAGGTCCCCTTGGTCAATGGGCAAAAGTCGAGTGAAAGCACTTTCATCAACTCGCCTTGGCAAGTTGTCTGCAACCGTTCTAGTGGGATCTCCTCGGACTGATACAGAAATCTTGTAGCGACCATCGTTCTCTGGTGCAAAGTACGCAGAATAAATGCCATCGAGCACTTGAACATCAGGGGAACCTTCTCCATTGTCAAGAAGTTGCGTCTCTGATCTGAGAGAAGAGTCCATTTCTTCGATATTCGCCAAGACGTAGGCGCCTTGCACTGGTGCTCCATTTTTCATTATCTGACATGACCATTATCGATACACTATTATATTATATATGTACACAATACTTGACAAAGTCGATATGCAAAGGGCGACTAAAGTTTGTAAACCTTGGCAAAAATGGAGACAGGTTGACCACTGGACAAATCTGCGAGGTTGTCTTGCAGAGAAGTGTACACTTCAATCGTAACGTTGTCGGCAGTATACAGGATTTCGGATCGGGCTATGATGCTTTTGGAGAAGCAGAGGGCATTGCATTCCACCTTTACACTCAGCTCGGCCAAGTCAGTCTGTGACAAAATGTTTGCAATAAATAACATCATTCATTATTTATTATTATTATTACAGAATCTGTATTCTTAGGGATGTCGCATTGGGCACATGGTACGAGTGCTTACAAGTTGCGCTTGAGCCACTTCCAATTTGTATGTTGACTTGCTTCCAGCTTGATTCCAGTCCAGTGATTTTTGCATTCTGAATGTTACTGGTCTATCAACTATAGATCCTGTTGCATTGTGTCCGCTGACGGAAAAATTTGCTGCAGTCAGGTTTGGATTAGCCACAGAAATGTGGAGTAAAATGGGTCCTTTCAAACTGGGCAGAGATGGGATTGGCACATTGGTCTGAGTGAACAGGCTTTCCTTTCGAAGCTATTAAATAATTTTTTGATTAGATTAATTTCCACCCAATTCTGAAAATAGCGGAAATGTTGAAAATGGAAAATAAGTGATTTAAGTACAATTCTCCAGTTTTTCTTCAGATCAGCGTACTCTGTGAAAAGAGTTTTTCGAACGTGATTAACTACATTATTTGCAGCGGTTTCAGCTTCCCCAAAGTTGTTCAGTAGAGTGAAGCCTCCCCCGGTTCCACTGGCAATTCTCGCCAAGTGAGAGATTTCGGTATGATTTGGAAAATTCAACTCGATGGAGTTTAGAATAATGTTATTCTCGTTGAGCGTGCTCAAAACCTCGGCTTCTGAGAGATAGCTCCCTGTATTTCCCCCCAAAAAACTCAGTTACTTGCTTCCATGAAATACGTTCTATCATTGTATGTGCTTAAATTGATGATTTGCTCTAACCAAAACTGTCCACGTCCGCCCCATAGTTTACAACTAGAACAACAACCCCATTGGGATGATTTCTCTGCTTGATTTTGTCTGCAACTTCAACTATGGCTCTGGAGAAGTCTCGCTGTAGCGGACCGTCATTCCGAAGATAACCAACAGCTCTGTTTTAACAACAGTGATGATATACAAAAAAAACAGGAAACAAATGCGTGTCAGCTAAATTAAGAGTAGGAGCTCACTGTAGGAAGGCTGTTCTATTTGCTCCAATGAGAGACCAGTCGACAAGATCAGTTACAGCATTGTTGCCCGTTCCAGCAGGATAAGCTCCGATTGCAGCAAGGTTGTTTTGCAGGCCCGTGTTTGTAAATAAAGTTGCCAAAATCGGAGGCAGTTTATTAGCGATTACGAAAGACCCCTGAAATTGTAAATCAAATCCAGTCAAACAAATTCTCAGAAAGTGAGCAGTCCGAGAGTCTTAAGTTAAGACTCTTAACATTACCTGTACAAGCCCTCTGTCTATCAAAAGGTAAAATGCTGGAGCTCCACTGTGCTGAACTGTTCGGAAAGCGACAGCGGGCACACTTTCATTCTTTGGGGAGGTGGCAGCCAAGTAGTCTGGGGTCTCTCTGATCACTTCCCATACACTCCTGTGGTCGCAAAGCAGGTTCTGCTTGTTTAAAGAGTTTTTGTTGTGAGTGTGCTCATCGCAGAATTCCGTGACGGACTCAATCCAGTGGAAGTGCATGAGGGAGGTGGTAGCATTTTGGCCCTGCGTGTTGGGAGCAAAGCGGCACGTATTTGGGATCCCAGTGGAGTCCGCCTCGCATGAGTTTTCAGGATCGGTCCTATATGCGGGCGGTTTTATAGAGAAAGTGGGAACATGAAATATTTTTAAAAATCGTTAGTCATGCATACACGTCAACGAAGCGTCCTGGAATTGCTGCGTCCGAACAACCTGTAACCTCCCATTGTCGAGTGTGCAAATTCATGTAGGTATACGGAAACTTGGAGTCGCCAACATATCCATGCTCGGAATGCACACCCCATCGGTACAGAGCCCAAACATGAAGCAACGACTTCCCTAATATTACACAAATCCAACCATTTCAGAGATATTTTCGCATACCAAAGTATTAGTAATCTTCAAATCATCAGTTAAGTAATTACAGTGAAGTCCATAAGGTCCGCTGATGCTGACATTGAAGAATGTGTCAGGCAGCTCAATATAGTTTCCAGGTTGCCCGCAAACATTTGGGTTTTCAGCATGAGGATACTTGAAGACCGGAGAGAGTTTAATGTCAGCCGTTTGGAAGCTTTCCCTGACATATCATATTATAACGCTTAATAATGTTCAATCCTCATGAATTATGTATATAAAACTTTAAAGGCTTGATTCCCAGTAAAAGTGACAAAATTGAAAAGTAGCATTTTTTACGTTGCAACGCTGACAGATGAGCCAGTATTCCAGTGATTTGGAATGAGAATGTCGACAGACTTGAGATGAAAGCGTGACTTTGTTACTTGCCAGAGTTGTATCGAGAAAGTGCGAAGTGCCGTCTATAAACATAAGCACATCTTTTATCATAAGTATCAGTATTGATCCAAGAGAAAAAATCATGCATTTGGCTACAGATCGTCCATTGGATCTTTGGAACAGGTTGTATAGCTTTTGTTCTCGAAACGGTCCAAATGAGAATGATCTAAAACTAAAAAGTGTTCCAATAACTGCTGAGTGAACCGAGTCGAGTGTGGAAAATGTGTTTTTGTCGATTGGTCACAAACTTTTAAAGCTTTTGAGACGTGTTTTTTTGCATAACATAGAGCATTCGCCTCAAATTTTGGAACAGAGGTCCTAACGGTGCGACTTTCAGTTTTAGCTCATTTCAACTATTACACGATATGTATTAATCATGTTTTTAATTATTATATTAATTGTACAACTTTTTTTTAAAAATTCCAATGGCCAATCTATGCTAAATCTCATGGTGCAAAAAATTATGCATAAGCACACTGAATATTATAATCTCCCACCGGATTACCACGTTGATCAGGGGTTAGGAAATGTGCGTGTCAGGATTAGAGTAATTATGAAAATCAATTGAGATATGATATGAACTCTCAACAAAGTCCAAAGGAAGTACATATGCGAAATCTGATGTCTCTTAATCTGCTGTGTATGATATTAGGACTTTGGAGACTTACGCGTCGATACGTATATATACAACTTAAGAATGAACGTGCTTTAATTATCATGGCAACGGGAAATAATCCCGTGTTCTTATTCATTTTAAACTTAAATATCGATGAAAGTAGTTGAGGAAACGTAACTCAAATTTAAAAAGTCAGAATTATCGCCTAAATCGTCGAAAAACGTTTCGGCTAAAAAACTAGCCGATTAAATTGACGGGCTAATTATAGCCATTATTGGTTATTTAGTTTTAAATAAATTAAAAATTTGCTAATTAATGCATTATTTTTGGGGTGTTGGCTTTTTGTGACGGCATACCCTCTGTATGCATTTTCATGATTGATTCAGACTTTTGCTTGAAAAAATTATAGAATAGGTTGAGATTTTCCAATTTAATTGACTTTACCGTAGAAAACTGAAAATTGCAATTAGGTTGAAGATCTATCGATTCAATTTTTAATGTCGCTAAATAAATGTAGAAGCGAGGACTACTAATAAACTTCCAGATAAAAAGGATCATTTCTAGAAGCAGCAGTGCCCAATTGGCATTTTCTCGATTGTGGTTTTTCGTATTGTTAAAAACAATACAAAATTACAACTTAACTACTTTTTAAATTGTTAGCAGTGTGTTAACAAAACTACGTCACAGCAGTGTACGTTTTTGTTTGACCAGTGACAGCTCATCACTCATTCACAAATTTTTATTTTTGGGTTGTTTTAAATCTTCTGTTTATCTCAGATTTACTAAAAAGATACATTGTTATGTAAATCCATACACATACCGAGGCAAAAAGCCAGATAGTTTTTTAGGTAATTTAGAAGAAATTTATATAACGATGTCGAAAATGCATGATAACTAGTACAGCAAAGCTGAAGCTGAGCGCTATTCAGGCACCTTGGAAAACTATGCCTATCTCTGTAAACGTTAGCAGTAACACTTAATATATTTTCTTGAATGGGTTTTTTTATTTCTGACTTGAAGCAGCTTTGATTTTTAAAATGCTCACGTTTTTGTGAGATAGCAAGTGGACTGGATGTTTTAAATCCCGAAATTACCTTAACATTTTCAATGTACCGATCCACTCCAATACTTGGAACCGGAGCGGACTCGTCCAAGGCCACGAAAACCTCGTAGCCTCCATCACTGTTGATTTTCACAGCGGAGCCGGAATGAAGGAGAAATTGAAGTAGTACGAAGGCTCCTAATTGCAGACAAAAATTTAAGCGAAATTTATCCATTTTTGTTTGTATTCTTAAATGGCAAGGATTACTTTGCATACAGCACCAGAACGGAGCGACAACTGCTGCTCACTAACCAACAACTTTGGCTCTCTGGTTGCAATCATTAATTATTACAAAAGGCAATAAAAAGGGATTTAAGGGTCATAAATCGTTGAAGCTTGCTCGCTTATCATAATGCTTCCATATGTGCATATTTTGTAGGAAAGCAGGAAAATCAGATTTAGTTGATAAGTGATAAGAGTGTGTGCAAATTCATGGAAATTATAAGCAAAACGTGAAGAAATATGGTCACAGACAGAATGGTTTACACATGCAGTCATCTTACCCTTCTTCCCTAAATCGTATCTTATCCATCTATAACAATACTTAATACATATGTATATCCACAAGCTTCAAAAGGTCAGAATTTCAATTCCCTGAATCATGACGGTGACACTGACTGACATGCTTAGGAGTGTTTTTTTGTTGGGAACGTCATGTAAATACAATGCAGGGTATTCGTAACAGTGTAAACTACCTGGAAAATACATATTTTCAATTATCCATCCGAATATTTGCGAGTTGATGCGCATGCGACACAATACCAAAAGGATCAAGCTCCGAAGCGAAGAATATTATATTATGTTAAACCCATCTCGAAAGGAACGCGTCATTGATAAGCAAGATTGTCGGATTACCGTGAGCTTACGTCCCTCAAATCTGGGCAAGGATAAGGATGACCGAGACTCCTTTTGTTTTACGTACTGAATAATAGTGAATATTTGCTGTACTCATGCTTCCATTTCTGCGTGTTTGATTGAATGAGTCATTTTGTGCATTCGCCATCATTGACCACAAGCAAATACCTTCTTCCAGCGAGGGTCAGCGTCAGGGTCGCATTCACACAACCACAGTGCTTGTTTTTCAAAAACAATTGTGCGAAATGTTTCGTTGTTGTTGATGTTGATGGTTGACGGATTACGTACTCTCATAATTATGTTCGTGTCATCTCATCAGTAATAATGGCATTTCTTAAAGATTTTCTAAGATTTCGCTGGGGCGTAATGATTAATATTCTAAATCACGTGATGATGTAGTAGCATGCAAGAGCAGAGAAACTTTCATATCATGACATCTTGATCTAGCTAACGGAGATTGATCAGTTATCATAATCATGGACTTTGTGTAGCCTCCCGATCAACAATAATAGACAAATCTGTTCCACTTACTTAGAAAACATTTTTGTGTGTATAGGTACTAGTGATTTTACATTCATGCATCCAAATCTAAAAATCGCTTCACTAAACTGTGTGTTCCAGGGGTTCTACCGACCAGCGGCCACATAACACTAAAAGCGTTCTCTTTGCCCCGAATCCGCACCGCTATTCAGAGCACAATCTTTCTACTCCACACAGAACACAGACGCACATGCACATTGTAGAAATTGTAGATAAGGCACATCAAAATTAAAGTGAATTTAGCAACACAAAGGAAACCATCAATTACTCCGTTTTTAATCAAAGCAATTAATGAAGGTGGACTTTGTGGATTTTAAACGTGTCATTTCAAGACTTGACTTTTCCTCCCAACAAAGCACAGCTCTGTTTTAAAAAGTCTGATTAAAAGTTTTCAATTTCTGATGCAATCGTGGTGAAAGAGTGTTTTACATTGAATCCCTTGTTCGGGTAATGTTTAAAAAACAAAGTCAAGCATGAATCTACTCTTGCAATCTCAGCCGTTTGTGCAAATTCTTCGAGGGAGCAGCGGACGCTTATTGTGTGCTTTGCCAGGTATCAATTTTGTACTATATAGTTAAACTGGATTATTTATTCAACGTCTTTATTATAGTTAGTAAACAATGCTAAATGATTCCATACATTTTGTATTTTGCAAAAATTCTTGTAGGCAGAAGAGTTGGACCGCATGCTTCGAACTTTTCATCCCTGTGCTGTAGGAAAGCCATTGTTGTTCCCGTTTATTCTTCAACAAAGTTTCACACTTCAGCGTGTTTCCAGGATGCGGAGGACCGTGAGCGCAAAAATGAAGGAACCAGCCAAGAAGAAGTCAGTAGTAGTAGTAGTGACAAAACAGAGACTGTGACTGATCGCCTGAGAAGGTTGAGCATGACACCTGCGGAAGAGTATATTCCAAGTGCAAAGGCGCAAGAGAAAGCGAATGACTTGGACAGACAACGAGAAGAAATTATTAGAAAGGGGGAGCAGTGGAAGTGGGATCAGAGATACATTCGTCCTGGAGGTTTCCAGCAGCATCAGGCTCCCAAACACTTTCGTGGAAGGGGCAGGGAGGATGATTGGGATGAATTTGGCGAGGGAGTCAGCTCCGATTACCGACCTCGTAGCAGAGACTTTTATTCGGAGAGGGAGCGCTATACAAAACCTGGAGGGTGGCGTGGTGCTCAAAATTCTAATCGGTGGGATGACAGGGAGGAGTCGAGACCCAGACAGAGACGTTCCTCTAGGATGCAAGAATTTGAAGACGACGACGCTGGTCCCGAGGAACATGAACTGGAAATAGAACGATTGAGGCAGCGTTACAACGAAAACAAAGCAAGGAAAGCAGCCGGTCCCGTCGTTCCTGACAGGTCCGATCACTGATAAATCTATATTTTAATGTTTTAATTGTACCGGTTTGCCGTCAGTAGAGTTCCTAGGTTTAAAGGGGATATATAGCTTCTAGTTCGCGTTAGTATAGGATAACTAATGGAGCGTATGATGTTTGTATTAACTTTATATTATGTATAAAATATTTAATCATGTAATAAACATTTGAACTTCCTATTCATCTGCATTTGTTCACTTTATTTGACAGACAAGAACATACTGCAACTTCATCTCAATCATTGCCAAAGATTGCCAGTGAGGCTCCTGATGCCATCACAGAAAGAGTCAGTGATGTAAAGGAAGCATTTAATTATATCAACGAGGAGTCAAAGGAGTTGTACACATCTGAAGAAGATCATGTCCAGTTATCCCTGGTCGCTACAGAGCCAGACACATTTGGAACACTTACTTTTGGTTCTGGTCCTGCTCTCGTCAAGGATTTTGTGGGTACAGCAATCCAGAAGGAACTCAATGCGGACGAAAAAACCCTATCAATCGTTAACGAGGTGGAAGAGGAAGAAGAAGAGGATGACAGTGTCTTTATTCCAGCAGAGCGGCAGGAGAGATGGTCATCCCAGAAGCTAATCAGAAAAATTAGAGCTCTTTTGGCTGAGCATAAGGTGATTTAAAATGAATTGCAGATTAGACAAATTTTGCGATGCATAATAACTTGCTGTTTTATCTTTTTTGTCATGTCCAAGTTGGAAGAGGCTGTAGACACTTACCTCCGAGTTCTGAAAGAAGGCGGATTTCCATTTGATCACAACGGGATCAAACATCATTTTAATGTTTTAATTAATGAATGTGCAAAAGTGGGATACGTAGAGATGGCCTTTCGTTTGTTCAACCTGAGTAAGAAGCGAGGATATCATGAAAGCCCGAGGGCTATTTCAAGTTTGTTAAATGCGTGCGCCAACTCGCCTTGGGACAAGGAGAATAATATGGACAGAATTGAAAGACTGCTTATTAATGTAAAGGACAGGGGGGTCGAGTTTAACGAGATTAATTACCATGCCTTAATTAAAGGTGAGGTTTATATTAGTATAAAAGTAATGTATATAATACTTAAGCTTATACAAGCAAATATTTTTTATTTATATAGCGTACGCACGGCTGGGAGAAACAGTGCTCGCGTTCAGTGTTGTAGACAAAATGATTCAAGAGGCGAGTATTAAACCTAACACCACCACCTTCAACCTTTTACTGCAAGCGTGCATTACGGATAACAATAACGGGTTTCGCCACGGGTTGATCACTTGGAGAAAAATGCTTTCCATGAAAATTAGACCGGATGTTTTCAGCTACAATCTCCTTTTGCGAGTCATGCGCGACTGCTCCATTGAAATTGCTGGTCAAGTTGCTCACAGACCGACCATAATGTCTGGAGCAGGAGATTCGCAACACTTGCTTCCGCCCGTTGTAGATGACAGTGATAGCAATCGCTTGTTGAACTATCTATGTGTGGAAAATCCATCCCAGACCGACACACAACTGGTCATTGATAACCTTAGTGAATCTACCACCGTAGTGGATGCAAAATCTCTGAGGAAAGCACTTTCAATTCCAGTCAATAGGTAATATACCGGTTTTCATTTATAGACTCTACAGATTGAAACGATTATTACTGTACCAAATGAAAATGATTAGATTTTTCTGTCAGGTTTGCAGTGCTAGGCGGACTGAAAGGAATGATTTCTCATATGGTTCGCCACAAAGTTGGGCCAAATCTCAAGACTCTTACCGCACTAATGGAGGTTACACATTCGACAGAGATACCTGTCAGTCCAACAGCATGATGAAATATTTAATATATATTATCTAATAATAGAAGTCGTAGAAGCATTTTTTTCAAGTTTTCATTGTTTTTGGCAGGACATCCTGAGGCTTTTGAAAACTTACAAAATCAAACCCGACATAGCTTTCTTTAACGTTGCCATCAGACGATGTTGTGATGACCGAAGGGACGCGTTTGCAAAGGAAATGCTGAAAGAGATCTCAATTTATCATCTTTCTCCGGATATTTACACGTGGGGCAGTCTCTCGTTGGGTTGTCGCTCTTGGAACGACGCCGTTTCACTGCTAACAGAAATGAAAGAAGCGAAATTCACGTAATTTGATTTAATTAACATAAGGTATTTTCACTTTGGGGGATGCCAAGGTCCAATTTTGTAAATATTGTTATAATGTTGTTGTAGACCAAACATGTACGTATTGCGGCATTTGCTTCGGGCTGCAATGAGGCAGTTTGATCCGCGCTATGTTCTTCATATTATGGAGGAAGCAAGAAAACGAGAGATACCTATTGATGCTGAATTTTTACTTGATGTGGAACAGTTTCGCAATGACATTCAAAGAGAGCTTGTTAATAAGGTAAACCGAATAAACTTTTTAAGAAAAGTGGAAATGGATAAATGGAACGTTTCATATTTCATTGAGCTCTATATTATATTTCTCGAAACAGGAAATGGGAAAGCCAGTTCATCCTCCGTGGTTAGCGAGGAGAATGGAGCAAGACCAAGACTTTGCGGACAAGTTTGCTCTTTTCAAAATGAGATATAAAAATTGGGCTGAGAAGGTTAAGGTCAAGATGACTCCCGAAAACCCGTGGAAGGAAAGCTTTGAAACATCTGTTAAACACAAGAGTCACAAGCCTCAGCCAACAACTGAAACACCAGAAGATGACCTGGAAGAATTATTGAAAAATATTTCCTCCACCAAGGTGTAGACAATCTGCTATTGGAGGAAAGATCAGTAGCGTCTAGTCCGGAATCTAATCGTTCTGTTTTGTTGTTTTTTAGAAGAGAAACAATCGAGTTTTGTATACATGTACATAATAAATACTATTAGTATAGTAGTAGTAAGGTAATAGAAATTCATTGACTGAAGTTTACGTAATAGTATATTTTTAACTGAAACTGAATTTTTATAATCTTATGGCTGGATGATAATAAGAAATAAACTGCCAGTCATACGCATACGACTAACGTATTTGAAAGGATTATTAGTTGGTGAACGAGCTTGTAAAAATCCCTTGTAATGGACTTTCTCTATTGAATGCATACTCGAGCGATCAGTCCCAGGTCGGAGCAGCAGAAATGTATTCATAATTGTGTGTCATCGTTTCGAGCGAGCGTGTATATTTACATGTATTTACTACGACACGTTATCATTATTGAATTCGTACAACAATGGAAATTCATCTAAAACAGATTTTTTGCGAATTTGAATTCACAGAAGACTCGCCTATCGTAATAGGAAAGTAAAAGAAAACTTTAAGATACACAATAATGATAATACAAAAAAGAAGCGTTCGCATACACATGGGAATGAAATAATTGTTCAAAATTATATAGTTTTGTCCTTATTCGATACTTGACACTTACAATTGTAGATTCGGTTTTTTTGTCTCCATACAAGAGATAATCCTGATGATAACAAAAGGGGCATGCATCAGAAATGGAATGAAATTGGCAAAGCTACGAATGGTCCTTCTTCCGTGTGTTTCTGTCATATTCACAAGGTCTCTCATGGGCACTTTACGTGCTATTGGTACCGTAATGCTCCGCAGTAGTCCGCATCTACGTATTTAATGATGTACCCGTATCAATAATCAAATGCACTTACTGCAGCATAACAATGAAAAACGACAACTCAAGGAGATGGACGGTTGAGGAAAATTTTTCTTGACTTTATACGGTGATCCTTATCGGATGTCGTCCATCAAACCAAAGGAAAGAGAAGGTGTTGTGCAACAACGGCACAAGTTGCAGTGTAGAGTTTTCATTGAAAATGTCAAAATCATCATGTCTAAGGCAGTTTAATACGAATCTGATTGAGGTGGTTATGGCGTTGCGAAAAACTGACGTGTGGGCTCGCACCAACTTTTCGTGAATCTTAAGCTTTTAAGCCATGTTACATTATATGCATACTTTGCATTGTTGTAGACATTTTTTTGAATTGCACATAAGTGAGATGTATGCTCCACTTTTGTTCCTGAGAACAAAGTGCACACAATCCTCCATTAATATGTCAATGATCAGTTTGATCAGCAGCTAGTACTAATTTCAACAAAAGAAGACTCTTAAGAAAGAACGGTGATCTTGATGCATTGCATTGCCCTCTTCCCATCTCCCATCTCAGCTCAATGCCAAAGTCGTTACCTTTACCGATTTTATAGCGTCAACCATTTTTATTTCTCCTTTATGCAAGAATGCTCGCGTTAAAAACTTTAATTGATTTTTGACACATGTTTGACGGATTGAGACACACACGACTACAGGAAATGATTTATCCTTGGAAAGTCAGCGATTGGCATTTTCAAAATTGACAGAAATTTAAATGCATATCATACATATCATCATTTCAATTCAGCCCTTTTAAACCGTGTGTATGCTTGGTTGAAATCTGTCGAAGAAAAAAAATCTGCAGAAAAAGTCATTAACAAATTTCAGCTCGTTATTTTACGAAAGCTCACCCCTTTTTCGTTTGCAGCTTGTTTAGAGTGAGCTTTAAACACCACAAATTTGTACTTGCCCAACACCCAATTAAAGTGTTGGTTTGAGGTAGACAAATACAGTTGAGAACGTTGTTCATGCTGAATTATACAGTGTACAGTTTATTGGCAATGAGGTTTTCTTTTTTTTACACAATACATAATAATCACAAAATATGTATTTGATTTTTACAGTTTCAAAAAAAATTTTTTTTTTGTATTAAAGCATAATTTGGTGCTATATAGTATATATGTATATAAAAAAATATACAATTTCTCACCCTCAGCTTGCTGTGTAACATTATGTAATACAATATTATGTATCCTTCATTTTGCAGTACTTCTCGTTCGTATTGACTTAAGTAACAGTATGTATATGTCTACGTTTATAAAAACTATACGCGTATCAATGTTTGCTAATTTTAAAAATACGTATCTCTCTCATTTTAACATTTAATAACTAGATATTTGTTCACTCACTTAAATAAAAATATTATGGCATTGACTCAGTTTTCGAAACCTTTGAGGTCTCCGCTTCTTGGTAAAATGTGTTTGAACATTTCCTCAAACATTTAAAACACTCCAAACTTGTTCCGCGCAGTGGTCCGTTACTCTATCGAATATGTAATTAATAATTATTGAATAAGTGATACAGTCATAATATCGTATACCAGCTCTCGCCCATTTCACATTTGACTGAACATGATTGCATACATATTTTAAAGTTACCATTATTCCTACTATGTATAACTTGTATATAGACAAATAAAAGTGTTCATCAAGAGTAGTTAAAATACCTCGTTTGCAACTGAAAATATAACATTTTGATCATGATTTGTCGTGCGATATAAGGAACAATAATTTTGGCTTCCTTCAAATTGCTATATGTGTCTTACATCTTAATTAACTATGTGAATATGGCTGTACAAAGTCTCGAACTATTACTAATTGTAAATTACAAATTAATTGATGTGTTTGTGAACAGGATAAGCGCGCTGCGTACACTTTGGCGCACGCAATGTGCCTTGGTCAATACTTCAAACACTTGGCAAGGAGTGGGCTACTTTTTTATAAGTAGCATTGCACAAATTCAGTAAGCACCGTGGTTTAGTAATATTGTGTCATTGTAGGCATCATCTATAGCACTTTTGGATTAATCGTGTACTTCGTACCAATTACCAACCTAGCATGAAATCCTCTTCTTGATGACTACAGAGCAGTAGAAAATGACCAAATTAAAGTACTATATATACATATATCCCACAATAATAATAAAATCCGAAACCTTGAGAAAAAAGCTTAAAGTGAGCTTAACTGTTTTGCATTTTGTGTATAAGTAGTCACTACAAAACGTATCCATTCAATGCGAATATTTTTTTGCCAAGGTGGTGGTGGGCCATTGAAACCCATCTTCACATGTGAATGCGTCGAATCATTTGGAAATTACCTAGATCTCTGTCTTCTTTCAACAAGAGACACGGAAATTAAATGCCTTTCTCTTATCTCCAACGACCTTAGCCTTTGTTTAAATTGCCAGACGAGACTTGGGCTTCTTGATTGTTCTTCTGCAAAAATCTGAATGAATTTATCCTTTGGAAAGGTGACGTGCTACATCCTCGTGCAGTTTTCAGGATGCGAAAGATTATACGATGAGGAGGAGATGATACAGCAATAAAAGCTATTCTACGCGAAAGATAATATATATGCAAATTGCTAAAACATCTGAGAGGAGGATCAAAATGCGCGATATTTTTTTCCAAGGTGTAAATGATGATGCGGTAAATGGACTCGCGAGTTGATCTTGAAGTGAAGCTTCGAGGATTCAAATACCAGTATGAAGCTTGTCATTAATTATTCCAAGTGCAACAAACCGAATCAAAGACTTGAACAGGGTCTCAACAGTCACCCCGCTGGTAAAAATGTTTCCTTTCTTCGTGTCTAAAGAGTGTAAGTACATTGAACTAAATTGTGAGCTAGTTAATGAGGAAAGGGATTTTTAACAAAGAGCACATTTCAGAGGAACAGACAAGATTTCTATAAACCATTTTTAGAAAAAACAATTTTCTTATTTGCGGCGCAGCATTCTTTTCAATGCCAGGAGAAGTTTGTAACCCAAGTGCAAAGCATTATTGCAGCCATTAATATCACACATCTACTAGAGAAAAAAGTTGTTGACTCCTTTTCCGACTACCTTACGTTTACCATTATCCTCGAACTATTAGCATTCCCATGTAGTTCTCACCCTGTCGTACTAAAAAAAAGAAATGCTCCACATACCCAATATTATATTGTGTTAGTAAACACAATTTAGCTTTAACTCGACCACTTTTCTTACTGAAATTGAAAACTTGCATTATTTACGTATTTTTCACGCATGCATCCAACCATACTTTGGTATATTTACGAATGAAATGAAAAAGATGATCCCATTGTATGTGACATTAATAAAGAAAGTTTTTTTTTTCTTCAATGACGAATAGAATAGTCTATAAGTACTAATAAATGAACATTATTATGTCCATCACACTCGCACACATACTTTATACTTGTATACATGTATACTTTCCAAACTTTGTAAAAGCAGTCCTATTATTTCCTTAAATCTTGATGCTTTAAGCTCAGGCTTAGAAAAGCGAGGCTCATCAGTAAAAAAGAAATGTGATTATAATCTGTTCTTGCTCGTAGCACACACGTTATTACACTGTGTCTATGTCATGTGACTGACAACTGAGTAATATAGATGAATAACCTTACTAAAGCCGGCTAAGGACTACTTTAGGTTTACCAACTCATATTTTTTGAAACTGAGCAAAACTACAAAATGTTATCATGCGTACTATACACCCACCGAACAATTCACTCCATTCTTGACCAAAGCCATTGCAAAAAAAAAATATTTTTTTCTGTACTGTAATAGTAATATGCAAAAATGTGTACTTGTGTGTGGTGGTTTGGTTTGGAATGTGACATGATGAATTGATAATAGTCAGGCGACTTATATATAGCTGCTCTCTCACTTTACGTATAGTTCATATATAAACTGTCCATAGAAAAAGATAGATGCTCGAATACAAAAATAATAATAACTGCACGCACGCCTGCACATTTCAAATCGGATGACGGAATGACTAGCGAAAACATCTCTTTCACATCCAACAATCATTTTTACCTAACCTTCATAGTTTACCTGCATTACATTGTGTCGTCGCACTGAATACTGGCTTTTGTAGTACAAACTAACACGATCAAACATCTTTGAGAAATTATATACAAGTTGCACGCTTCAAAAGAACTCGCATCCAAATCCCAATTTTTGTTCGTGGTCGTTGGTCTAGGTCCTGTCTCTGTTTGTTTTTGTGGATGAAAAATTTCCATTCAAAGAAGACTAAAGCATATAGATAGTGTGAATAACGAAGCAAAATGATATTCCGCATTTTCAAAGTGCACAACTTTTCTTTGCAAACCAAACGAATTCATAAGCAGCTTACGTATAGTACGATCCTTCATTTTTATCGTTTCAAATTCTCTTCTTCGTCCTTTACACTTCGTCATGCCGAACCACTGCCTTTGCACGGCAAACAGGAGAGGATCTTCTCGTTATAAAAGTTTGCATAAAATTCTGAGTCAATAGGGAAAACTTTTTCAACTGGGAGACTGAGGAAATAATAATGCAATATTTACCAATTACAAGTCATTTTCCAACCTTGCGCATACCTCTGTGGTATTTCAAAACAAATGGGATTTAGTACAACTGGATATAGATATCTGGTGGCAGCTCTCTATAATATGCTAATAATTTGTCTCACCGCTAATTTGGGATCTAAACGGCAAGTCAACAGCAGGCTGAGTTTTCACAATAGAATGAGAGGCACATTTTAGTTTTCAATCAGCAGCTTGCATGAAATGCAATTTCTATTGAATTTAAAGCGGAATAAATTGGAAAAGTGTAGAAACTGCAATTGTGCTCCGTCCATTTTTATCGGGCAACACATTGTTCAGCCCATTTTTGCTTTGAATTCTGCTCGTTGTTTGTAGAGCCACTAGTCGGTTATATAATAATAACTATAAAACCCACATACACCAATGACTTGCTCAGTTGCCGACTTGTCCATTATCTTTGACAATTTCATGATTTCATAATAAAATGTGAGACGAGAAAACACCTGTATCCGTCCGACTCTCATTCTCAGGCAACGCTCACGATTTGCTTGACGTTTTGGAGATGACATCAGAGGTTCTCGCAATATAGTGTCTTCTTTATCGGGGTGAGTAGAGAAGATAATGCGAGATTGTAGTGACAGAACACACAATGTACAAGTGTTAACAATGTGAATCAAAGGGAACACTACGCACAACGTCAAAACTCCAATTTAAGGCCACAGTTGAAGAGTGTGGCGTGCACTCCACGTTGAAGCATGATTACCTAAAGATCTCTAGCCTAAAATAGGTTTGCGTGTAAAACGTCAAGAAAGGAGCAATGGAATGAAATGTGGAGCACAAAAATGATATCATCAAATTATAGACAGAAATCATGTTAAACATGTTAGTCAACGTGTGACTCGTTAGTCACTTCAGGTGTCAAATTCTGATTTGTAAATGTTGATATATCACAGTGTTCAATCTCCAACGAAATAGAAACAAGCCCGACGAAAGTGTCAGTGTGTTTCATTTCAAACCAACACAATCAACAACCCCAGCCCCTTCCCAAAATCAGAGCACTACCCCATGCGACGAGAGTGAAAAGCAGGAGATTGGGTTTTTCCGTTTTCCGATCCCGTCTAAATGGGGGGTTACTTCTCCCATTGTTTTGTCTAATTTCCTTCCCTTTTTTGATGTAGTAAAAAAGCAAAATTCAGATCACAAAACCGCAACAGCGACGACAACAACGGAAGGAAGAAACTCTTGAAAACTGAAACATCTCAATATTCTCAATTTACTTGTTGCTGCTGACATGAAATTCATGCTTCACTTGAGAAAATCAAGTCTTTTTGTGCGATGATCGTGGACAGGTGTATTTCCTGCCCATCATCCTACCCCATTGTAAAAATCTGTAGCAGTGTCTAAACCCAAGTGATGATCAATGTCTAAATTTATATTCGCGAGCTCAATAATAATTAGAAAATCCGTGTGCAGATAACATCTCGCTCTTGATCGATATACACGGATACAACATCCCTATATCCATTTCGATTGGAAGAGATAGTTTTTTTATCACATTTGCAATCTATTCATCGTTATAGAGGAAAAAGGAATTGTTGTTCTCGCTTCTCGTTCATGTACCTCTAAACTCATCATTCCCATCACAATCTGCTCGCACAGATATAATCCTGTATTTAGTAACTTCGCTAAAGACTCTGACTGTAGTCCAATTTCCTAATTATTTTCTCTTGTGTGCTACACTTTTTTATTATATTGTGGGATCACTCTCTAAATGTGATCACGATCACCCTTCTCTCACTGTTGTGATTCCAATAAGAAATATAATGCATTTTCATGTCACAAGTGAGATGACTTGTGACGAGTGTGCTCAGCAAGCAATCACGGCTTAGTCTCGAATCACTCTGTGTGCCTTATTTGAAAAGTGTGAAGATTTGTAGAATTTTCTCTTGAAGAAAAAAAGTGAATGATCTGCATTTCCACGCAAACTTTTACTTAATACTACCTCCCTGTCTCAACTCTGCACTGATTCCCAACAAAAAAATGAATGACCGCACGTAAGCTTTCGGTTTTGATTTTCTTTTGAGCACCATAAATTTCGTGATCGCTGATGATGTAATTATAATACCTACTCGAAGCTGTGATCGCTTCCGGCCTGCACGTAATTTCTACAAGAGAACGGTCTGATTCGGTGTGAAATTTGAAATCATTGTGGTAGCCATCAGCCAAATTCTATCAGTGTACTTGGGAAGAGAAGAAGGTGATGTCATATATTATGATTAGACAGACGCAAGCTTAATTGCTTAAAGGTGTGAATACGAGCACCAAAATTAGAAAAAATATGAACCTTAATAAATGATGTAATTAGGTGACACAAAGAGTAAAGCAGGTCTAGCTCAAATTTCTAAACCGGTACAACTATGGTATTTTACAACTATGGTATTGAAAGCCAGTGATCTAGTTGAAAATGAGCTTACTCAGACGGACAGACAGACAAGCCTACTTCGCAAGATAACTTGTAATAGGTACTACGTAATAGTACGTAGCACACCTCTATTCTCTTTCTGCATAATTGATAGCTACTGGGTAATGCCCGCGCAAATAAATCTTGTATAACAAATAAATTTGATTCTAAATGACATCATTCTCCTCTTCGCATATTTCAATTTTTAGCTAATGCTAATGATTTCAGTCACCTGCGAGCACAAAAGTAATACAATTATTATGGAAATGACATCGTCGTACCTATTTGTTAACCTGAGGCAGAGTACTCTTAAATCGAATCGTTCCGCAATATACTACTTAGGCTGACGATGATGAGAAGAGTTTATTGTCGGAAGTAAGTCAATCACAACTGTGCTCAGTTGGAATTCAAATCCCATAAGATCGTAAACTCCCCCATACCTACACACTTTTCCCATGTCTTTCTTACCGCACCAGATTTTATTAGTGGTGAAAAAAAATCTATATTAAGATTCAATTTTAGTATCAGTAAGTAATCCCAAACGAGAATGAAACCACCACCACAGGTTATTGTGACTGTGATACATAAAAATGACACAAAATTATTGTTGTTCGTTGTATGCACACTTACATTCATGCATAATCATCCCTTCTGAGAGAGATTTGTTAGCAAAATCGTGCCAAGATTCACTTTCTGCCTTTCAATACCTACCTATTGAGTTGAGCACACGATGCACGTTTAAAATGACATGCACAACTCGGCAATAACAATGTACATAATACATTATTTTTTGACTGATTACCGAGTTCAGAGCGAGCAGGAGCGCAGCGTACATATATCTGCGTACATATAGCAGTTCATTACATATTATTATTATTACTCTGCAAGCACAACAGTACAAAAAAGTTTTTTTTTGCAAAAATTTATAATCGACAAAATGGAGGAGTCAGTTTTTGCAAACCATCTCAGCTCCAACCCTAAGGGATGACAAAATTTTCATACAAAAAGCTGCTAGCTTCCTCTTTCAGCCGTTTTTTTTCTATTAAAAGCAGGCTACTCCTCCTGTCACAAAAACACAGTTGGGAAGAGAAATAGTAGTATTTCTTTGAGCCTCAAATGAATGTGAATGCAGTGATGCACATTTTTTCTTCTAGTTCGTCTCTAGCATTTTATCAGCAATAATTCATAATAAAGATAAATACACTTTTAAACTGCCCCCATCTCCGAAATGGCCACGCCGTAAACATAATAGATGTATGAATGTGCCTCCATTATTTGTGCCAACTGAAGCTGTTCAGCTCACGGCTAATGAAAAAAATGGAAACTGTTCTCACAGAAGAGGCAGGGTACAATAATAAACGGATTTATATTACCAGCAGACCAGTCAAGCCCAATTATTATTGCATTTTCAAGCTGACGCGAGCTCACACACAAAAACACGACTCGGCGAGTGACTCGTAGTTTTATTTTGAAAATCTGTGTGCCTAAACATATCCACAATTTCGCTAAATAATATATCAAGTATAATATCATGATGAGCACAATACTGAAACTCTCTCTCTCTTAAAAATTTTCCATTTGCTTACTTTTGCTCTTTCCTTTGCCTTTTCTCATAATGATACAGTTTTCTCCTATTTTTTGCTACAGGATCGCAGCAGTTCATACATGATCCGACTTGGTCATTTCATCCCCTTTCAAAAATATATACCTTTCCGTCCTTTCCTAACTGAGTACACAGTTACACTGGTGTACCCTTCAAAGTCGTAAATCCAAGGGTTGTTAGCGTTTCTTTTAATGAGGAAAATATTAGTCTCATATCATAATAAAAGTGAGCATGCCGCCGTGTCGTCTTAAAAGTTTTCTCCCTAACCTGCAACAAAGTGCACGACGACGATATATGATGATGACGATGACTTACATGTATGGCATTACAAATAGATAGCTTTGTGTGAAACCCCCATAAACATGAGTAATCTCTGTTGTGAATTATAAAAATCCATCTTTTTGGTCATAATGGTGGTAGAGTGTAATCATAATGTGTAGCACATTCCTCTGTAACAAGCATTTCCTCCAAAAAAAAGTAGAGGAATATGGTAGCGCATTATTACACACACTGTGTTTCATTTGTGGTGATGCGTAGAGTAGTACAGTCGGCGGAACTGTAACGCGAGAGTCGAGCGTGTGGTTCGTGTGTTTTTAAAAGCTTCAGCCAATTACTACTACTTGCACTTATCTTAAACAATGAGCCTTAAGTATCAAACCGTAATTTAAGGCGTTATATGTATGTATGTATATATTAATGGGTACATATACAAGGAGTAATTACCTCGTTTAATTATCTACGACAGTAAGCTTGAGAAATCGTTTTGATGCCCACTCATTGTTCTTTGTAAATGTCATAAACTCCAAAACGACTTGAGTTGCGTTCGACTGCTGAAGGTTGGACTGTGGTAGGGGAACTTGGGAACATGGCCGTGAACAACGTAACTTGGGTATTTCACTTCGAAGAAATTGGGATTCTCCGCAGCGTGCTGTGGTGGAGGCGGATGGTGAAAGTGATGAAAATGTTGATGCTGCCGATGTCTTCCACCACGATACCTCTTTGGTGGGGGATGATGATGTTGTGGAGCGCCAAAGTGGGCGGCAAGCACTGGTAGCGCTACGCTATATGGTGAAATGGGATCCGGTTTGTGTGGGGCTATTGGGGCTAAAGGAGGACCTTTCACTGGCGGACCGTACGAAGGTCTCATTGGCTCCAGATGGAGGGCGTCAAGGGGTGGGCCAGGCTCATGATCTGGTGGTCCGTATTGAGGCTTGTGCTGATTAAAGAATTCAGGGGCTCCGCCAACGGATTTGAAGGGCGTCTTTATAAAAGGTTCTGCGACAGACATGAAGGCGTCCTTGTGCGACAGTGGAGGTCCTGGAACGTGTTGCGGTGGTCCATAACTATAGGGATTCTGCGGGACCGGCTTGTGGTCGTCATTGAAGTTGATTACATTTCCAACCGAGACTGGATGGTAATGGATAATTGTTTTGGGCTTTTTCACAATGATTGGCGGCTTGCGAGTAGGAGCAATCAGTGGCGGGTCGTGGTCTGCCGTTTGTGGAGGCCCTAGTGGAGGTGGACCACCATACTGAACAGGGGGAGCGTGGTAATTATTGTTTCCTCCCTGAAAGCCACCATCAAACGGTTCTGGTTCCGAATGAGGCTTATGTGGCCTCTGCTGTCCATACGATTGGTGGCCACTCCCAAACAAAGGTTGCACTGGAGATGGCGAGCCATGGGAGATTACAGGGTCAAAATTTGCCTGCTCAAAGGGCGCATGGGGCATATTCACAATCGAGTTGTCTACAACACCTCCATAAACACCGGAGCTATGCACTATATCACTTTGTATTGTCACGGATTGTGGAGGGAGCCCTTCCGGGGTGGCTATAGGGTTAAGGGGAATAATTAATCCGTTATTGTCTGGTGGAATTGTTTGCGGGCCATCATGCCATCGTGAAGGATGCGGGAAGCCAGCATGTAAGTAATACGTGTTACCTGACAGGGGTCTGTGGTGGGGGATATCCTCTCGAAAGAGTTGGCGTTTCAGTCTCAGCGTTCCATTCGCAGAATCTATAAGTGACGTGTCGAGGAGACGACGTCGGAGTTGAGACCGTTTCAACAAAGCACTCGGCCTGCTCAGTAGATGAACTGAGTTGACTATTCCCAAGAGAATCTGGAACAATGGCAAAAAACGCACCGGAGCCGCGTTCAGCTAAAACTAAATAAATCACATAAAAAGCAAATTTATGAACACTTACAGTGACAGTTAGCAGGTGTCTCCGAAGGGCTCCCTTGGAATGCATCGTGCTACAGTTTTATGCAAGTGCACAGCATACACACATACTCACAGTTTCCAAAAAACGTGGAAATATACAAGTTTTCACTCAACACTCTTTCACTTTATTGTCCCACTTCAATCCCTTCATGTTTGCACAGTTCCACACACTATTAATATTTGCTCGTAATTTTCACGTTTTTCCAAATTCTGAAAAGTCAAGAAGTGTTCACTCGGATGTCGGAATATTCCAAAAAAAAAAGTCATTTTCCACAAAGCAGCACATGCTCACTCTGATTGTCTTGAGGTAGTATGTATCATACTTGACTGAGGACTTCGAAAGACAGACTCTTGCCAACCACGGAAAGTAAAGTTATATTATATGGTGTGATGATTGAAGGCATCACTCATTTCGGTACAAGCCATGTACATTTACGTGCTAGTAATTTTTTTCGCTGCATTTCTAACGACTCACTATAACTTGTGTGCATCTGCGCCATGCATTTTCCTTTGGCACTTCTTCCCCTCAATACGGTCCTACAAAGTGATATCACATTATTATAACGTAACAATAATAAAAACGCTGGGGAAAAAACGGCAAATCATGGCAAAAAAGAGAAATAAATCGTAAGATTTGTGTATGAGGCGAATAAAGCGTGGCTCGAAATAGTAGCCATCAGCGCTACGAGGATACATGCGCATTTTTACATCGCATTTTTCGAGTAGGACAGGAGCAAATAATAATTTAAGTAGTTACAAATAGTAAGACACATGGAGTAAACTGTGTGCATGTGTAGTATAAAGATACAGAACTTTGTTGCACTTTTCAATGCGCGCTAAGAAAGAAAGCTCGACTTGTGCTAGTACCCCACACACATTCAACATTGTGAGAATATATGTGTACTTAATCACAAAAGGGCCCTTTGCATACCTAAGCCTAAAACACAGTTCACACTTTTTTGAGCTACTACGACTTTATAGTGCAGCTATCACCATCAGCATTCGTCGTCGGTTGTCGGTAATCCTTTTAGAGGAGGAAAAAAGTATTGCAAATGACAGGAACGAGTATTTAAGTCTTTTGCGAGAAGCGAGGAGTGTGTGTGGCATGTCCACTGAGGAAAAGCGTAAAAAAGTTTTGCGGAGGAAGACGTTACGTTACATAAAATGAAAGTATGTTCAGCAAAAAAAAAACATTATTAAACTCAAGCGTTTTTGACAGGCGAGACACTTTACGTATTTTCATAATAACTTTGCTGCAGAACAAGAAATGGTATATCTACAAAATCATCAATTTCTGCTCATAAGAGAAACACCAATAGACGAGGAGAGTACTACGAAGAGCCTTCTCTTCTATAATTTGTTAATAAAGAAAAGGCTTCCAATCGAATTTCCTGTCGCATTTCTCATCTCCTTCTCTGCAAGAAGATACGCGACTTTGCTTATTGAAAACCCATCTGTTACTCATCCTCACGAGCTTTGTTGGTGGCTGAAAGTTGTGTAGTCTTTTAAATTCAGAGTTTACCTTTTTGTCGGAGAAGAAGTCAGAGACTTCCCGAAAGCGTATTATGCCTCATTAGGAGAAGGCAAAGCCAGTTTGTACTGGTTGTAGGTTACAAAACATAAAAAGAGCTTTTTGCATCAGTCGAGAAATGGTGATGATGATTATGTGACCATTAATGAGACGTGCTACACATGAATGGAAATGAATGACAAGAAATGACTACATAACCATGTAACAAGTTACCAAATGTATATTATTAGGGAAAAAAGGGGTAAAAAATCTGTCATTTTGACCAACACAGATTTTGGTTAGGGAATATTTTTTCTAGAAATTCCCTCTCTTTACGCTACTCTAGGAGATGTCTTGCGAAGGCTATTGTGTTAGGCCACACAGTCTATAACTGAACCATTATTGTGACGCAAGTTGAGATATGCAAGGGAAGCCCTATATTTCCATTTTCATCCATCAATGTATGAGCATCCATTAGTAGCTCGTACTGCGTACGAGATTATTGCAACATGGAAGACGCGTAAGATTGTGTCTTTTTTGGCCGGTTTAACGATGCAAAAATATTCACAGACCTCTTATTCCCTTGCGAGCTGACGTGTCGCAGAAAAGCTCTTTGGGTTGTTCCCAACGCTAATTTGAATCCTCGTGTCATTCATCATTATCACAACTACACACTACTACAACAAACTATCAGAGAAAAAAATTGTGATGAAATGTGACAAAGACTACATGTATGCACGATGACAATAAATACTTAAGTGAGCTTCGACTACTGCGAGTCAAATTTTTTGCTCTTCTTCCCAACACACTTCTACTAATAGTAGTAGGCACGTATATATCCACTACTACATCTGTCGCACGCGTTCATGCTACAATAATCAAACACAAAGGAAAATGAGCGCACACAGAGGCGCACAACAATGCGCTAAAAATGGATTAAAAATTACATAATGCACAGTTCCTCCGCTCGAGGCAACCGTCTCATTCATTCATATCACACGAACAGGGCAATTGTTACCGAAAAAAGGACAAACTTTGGATGAAAGTATTTTTTTTTACAAAAATTTTATTATCAAGCAATTGGTGGTATATTTAGCTAACATAGTGCTGAAAAATCATTATTCAATTTAGGGCATTTAATTTTAGGTGTGATGCGGCTTCCTCGTCATGAATGGTTGGGAAATAATGGTCCAAAATTAACCAATTTTGCAATATGCATGATCAATGATTCTATTTGTTGATAAGACTTCGCTGGTGGTGGTCTTTGGGTGCGGACACTGATTACTTGTGAATAAGCGGATTGAAATTACAGTCATTTTGTATTTAGGACCCAGTTACCGAAATAAGTATTAAGCAACGCGATAAAATGACTTGTGGATCATTGACTTACTTTGACAAACCCCGTCAAGCTACCTAATAATAATGATAAACTATACTTTCGCAGTTTTGCTAAATTAGTGAAGAAAAAATTGAAAAGTTTTTAATTTTTTTAGATATTTTGACTCTGACAAGAAAAATTTGAGTTTACAATACATTCATCATGTGTATCTACCTTGATACAGATTCCACAGTACCATGACTCAATTTCAAGTTCTGACAGTAGTAAAAAATCATAAGCACCCTATCAGGCATGCCACTTTAACCATTTATATAAATAATATTATTTACAACTGTACAAATCATATATATTCTGCACTTGCACACAATTGTGGAAGCTTAATTGCAATTTGTACGTTCATTGAAACATTAATTATCCATCTTTATGTTTTGTGTTAAACGTGAGAGAAGGTGCTACAAAAATTCTCTCTTCCTATATATTTCCTCGTTGCATTTCCGTGCACAATGTCCGTCTGAATTAGGAGGCACGTAGTTTCAGACTTCTCTATTCGTGTAATTACTACAAAATCCTTGTCCACAAAAATGCAAACACTTTGCTTACCTAAACATATTGCACTTGTTTAACAAGCGTGCTATTTCTTTGCTCTTTATTTGCTAGCGATGTGGAAGTGCAAACTGCAATTGATTTTGGCACACACTTCCATCTCTCTACAAATGAACAGATTGTACTTTGTTGAACTCATAAAATTCGACAGTAATTCAGTCACGTACATCTCTCTAACCCACCAGACGAGACGTAAACGAAATTGACAAAAAAATTAAAGACACTCAATGTGCTCTTGCAAAAGTTTACAAAAAACTAACGATCTTTTGCAGGAGTGTACATTCTCTTGAAAAAGCCACTTTTGAGGCAGATTACGTAGTTAAAGAATTAATTTTTTCTAATGAAAAGTCATTTCAGTCACAAAAATTCTCTTCTGGTCGGATTTATTATGACTTGCACTCAACACCACAACCCCGCACAGGCACGTAAGAGTGTCGCTCGCGCAAGATGGATGTGTCATTCCAAAAAAGCTTCCTCGAGTGCTAGTTGACTTACAAAGAAATCTAAGAAAATAGCGCACTAGAATATGCACCTGCCGCTGATAGCATCTGTGAATCTATCTTCACTCCATTGAGAGGAACCAAGCAATAATATTATGTACCTGAAATGGCAAGCTACACAGATAACCTACAGCAGAGAGATGAAGCAGTTAAAGGAACAAACATTTTCAAAACGCTCTCAATCATTTGTTTGTAGCTATCCTGGTGTTACGACTAATGAAAAATCTGTAGATTGCACACACATACATTACACTCTATAAGTTCGTTTTGTGCTCTACACGGTGTACACGAATTTTTCAATGATTATTTTCGTGTGTGATGATACCTAACGCAGAAGGCATGTGTTTACCTCATTTGATACGGTTTTGATTGAAAACGTCGTCAAACAAAAGTCCCTCTTAAATGACATGCAGAAATGAAGAGATGAGGATACAAGCATGTGTAATATTTTATAGTATGTACGCGACAAGATAAAAAAAGTAATATGCTCATGCATACAAATGTTTAAATAGGTATTTTTACTAAATTGCAACTCATGCTCAACCCAAATCCGTACTTTTTTACGAGTCGCGGACTCTCTGATACAAAAAGGAAGGAACTTCTAAGAGAAGAAAATCTCGGCAAGCTTATGTACAAAGAAAAACATGTCTCCCTCATCGCTGCACTTATTTGAATATGTTTAAGGTAAAAACACAAGTGACAAAGTTATTCATTCATAAAATTGCATAAACGTCTGAACGTGAATTTAAAGCTAAAGTTTAAATTGCACTATTCCCTAGTATTTATAGTGATAGCCGTGTAGAATTAGGAAGAAAGTCATTGCACAATCATTCCCTTCCACCAGTTTTTGTAGCTGTTTTATCCTGTAATTTTTTGTGATTTTATGCATGTGCACAGTTCATTTTCAACAAGTTTGCGTTTTGTCCCCTCTCTCACGTGAGAACAAAGAAATTATTACATGTGTATTATATAATACTTAGCTATTTACTTGTGTTTGAAGAACGTTTACATTTTTCTCGAGCTTCGCTGTTTGTAAAATGTGTTTATTTTGTCGTTTCCGTTTGTCATTCTCTCGTCTGCTCTTAAACGGGAGGATACTCACACAAAGGTTTGTTGTGTGCGCATTCCGTATATAAAAGCGTTTATAGGTAGAGGTACTTTTGGTGTCGAGCGAGGCATTGAAGATTGATTGGTGCGTCTGCATGATGATAATAATGATAAATCAGTTTAATGCAAGCTGCAAAATAAAAAACCAGCAATAAATACTGAATTACCCTAACTTATTCAGGACATCTTCACAATCAGAGGATCCACAATGCTGCGGATATATTTTACTGCTCTCCATTATTAAAAGAGCATAAAGGCAAAACGTGCATGTGCGACTGCCATGTATCAAGCTAATGTCAATACGTGTAATCATATTGTTTGGCATCTGATCTTCCATTTGATTAGAAATACAATAAAATATACTGCTAATAATAGGTGTGTGCATATTGTCGTAAAAAGGGCTTATAAGAAGTATAAGATGATGTGGTTGGCTGAGTGGAAGACGGGTGTTGGTGTGGTGAGTGCATTACTGTTATTATTATTATTACACACAGCAATCATACATCGTCAGCATTTAAAAGCTTGGTAATCTTTCTGTACCAAAAGACTCCTGCCTCTAAATAAAAACCCTCTTTGTCATCGCGTCGTACTCTATCGTGCCTTTCACACAGTGATCTGGGCAATTTGTCGCAATTGTTGAAAAAGTGCTAACTCTGCGTGAGTGTGTGTGTGGGAAATGAACTTTATCATCCTGCTACCTGTGAGCCACACCTTCCCATTTTAATTTATTTCCTAATCTGCATCTGCAGCTGTCAAAATGAAGTGACATTGTGTACAAACAAATTATGCAGGCACCAAAAATTGTACTTGCGAGATTCGCATCTTAAATATACAGCCGCTTGATGAGCCAAGATGAATACTAAAATATCTCTGCTGCACTTACTTGATATCATCAACGAGTTTCGTAATTTTGGAGGGTCTCTCTGCGTCGGATGACAATGACTGCGCTACCGTGCGCCTTTACATAAGGAGCGAAAAAAGTCGGTTATGTATGAACTGACATAATTTCGAGTGTGGAATTGTTGCGAAGTCAAGTTTTTTAAAGAAAAATCCACACTTCATTAATGCCTTTGTGCATTTCACGCCTTTAATCCTTGCAAGCAGTCTCATTTCAATGCGTTAATTGAATCTAATACCAAAAATTATTACGTAAGAATAAAACCTAATAAGACTCTAAATGCCATTATGTTCAATAAGTGAATATAAGTAAAAGTATTCATCATATATTTGCCTGTAATGAGAGAAAGAAATCATAAAAATTCATCTACTGTAATAAGGAGTGTCAGGTGAATTCAAGATTAAAGTCTCAGGTGCACAGAAAGGTCATTGTGTGGAAATATATTTTTTTCTCTTGCAGACACAACCATTCCGCCTGACCTATACAATTTTTGCCAATTATGCTTTAAGCATCAAAATTTTCAATATAAGGAAAATGTCTGTTTTCTGTACAAGATCAATACAATTGAAATTTTTCAACCGACAAATGGCTTGCCAATTAAAGCGAGAATTACACTTGATAAAAATTTGTGTTGCAAAACAGTGAGCAAGATGACCTACTGCAGTTAAAAAAAGATCTTAATAACTAAGTGTACCTACGTGAATTTCGTAATAGTCGCCACTGATCTTCCTATAAACTTGATTTCCTTTTTTGTTCAAACTGGCCAACACAGAGCTCTCCTTAATTTCACGATTCACAACTATTACTCTGCTCGTTACGAATTCGATTTACCGAGTCAAAGCCGAGTCAAGCTTTAATTCGCTACTAAAGCATCTTAAAATGTAATGGATCAATGGATCAGTAACGTTTCACATCTGAAAACCATCCGCCAAACTCTTTTTTAATCATCTCGCCAATACGCTTTAAAAAGTACATCTAATTATCGATATCGTAAGCACGATATCTTTTTATGCACTCCGCAAGAATTCAATTTACGAATGCGAGCCACGTAACAATAGTTTTCGTTGTTGCGAGTGTAGCATCATTCAGAGAAATGGGAATGAGCATGATACGCAATTTGAAGTTGCAGTTGCACTCTTTTTACTTTCCTTTTTTATTAATATCGCCTCTCTTCATTACACGATGATAACCACTTGTTTATCTCATTGCATCGTTCCTTATTTGTTACTTGATGCACACACGCATATCCTTATGCATTATTATATATGTAGTTCACTTTTTAAAATGTCGATTATTCTTATGTTGCTTCGTTTAGATTAACGTTCTTTTTCACACACACGCTGCGCGCATATAACTCAGGAAAACCGATATGTGATAATATTATGTAGTTGTGCTGCTCTCATCATCCTCCAAATCACAAATTGGAAAATCAGCGTTTTAAAGTCAATTTTTAATTCGTGTAGAAAGTTTACACAAAGGTACTCAAATCATTTACCACGAACTTCACTCCCCACCAAACCCCACGATGTGGAGGAGGATAAAAAATAAAAAGTCTGATTTGTTACTCGTCGCATTTTAATCACTGTCAAAATGTTGAGTATAGCAGAGATCTGCGATATAAAATATTTCTATCACTCTCCCATTTTGTTACTCAACTCGCGCGTTACTATTTATTGCTTATCTTGAGTCTACAATCCGCATTCTGAGTCCGGTCGGTGTAAGTATAAACATAAAATTGAATCGGTTTAACGAGAAGCACGCACGAATCTGCCCAGCCAATTATGATTTACAAAGAGTGACGTCCATTGTTTCCGCTGAGGTTTAATGGGCTTGTGACGATATTACAAAGAAGACACGAGAGTGGATGTCGATAACCACAAGCGCTCATCCTAATTTCTAGATGAACGAGATATTTTTATACATACACTGCGCAAAATTTGTCCTGCATAAAAATGCAGTGTATGAACGTAAAAACCTGTCTCCGCGACAAACAGGCACGCAAATTATAGTCATGAAGTTGCGCTTCAATTACCATTATCACTTTGATCAAATAAATTTCCGATTTTATGATGGATATAATAGGTAATATCCTCTTCGCCGTTTTTACAAATGGCATAATATTTGTGTACCTAGAATTATTCTGTAATTAAAGGTGATCAAATCTTTTTTTAAAATTTGCATTGAAGAGAAGGAGCTTCTGTTTATTCGTCTTTCAAATAAAAGCCTAAGCTAAAGTCTAGAAGCGCGTAAATAAATACGTTGTTTAATGTATAATTTTACAATTTCCAAGAAGAATCATTTTGGCGTACGCAATTTTACCTCTTGTACCTTTAAAAAACAAAATGATGTTTACAAGACCCCTGAGTTTTTTTTACCGTGCCCTGCACTGATAGCTCATGGTCATTTAAAAATATTGATGACTTGTCACAATTCGAAAAAGTGAGTACGAGCTTCCAATTAACTAGACGTCAGCAGTACTCGTGTTGTGGCAGGCCACAAAAGCAAATTATACCGAAAATTTTTCAGTCTTGCATCGAATTCACCATCTTGATATGTACGAATCCGTCCAATTCATAAAACTATAGTCCATATCAGTGTGCAACATTTATTATTATGCTTGCTGCAAAATAGCAGATGTCCAATGTCCTCCACTTGTTGAGCGTGTAGATTTTTACCACGTCACACAGTATGACTTCTTCACAAGTGGTCATCACCTAGTTTCGCCATTTTTCTAGGGTTGACAAACAATTTTTTATTAGGTCGGAAATTACAGATGTGGAGACTATACAGATTCGTTACGACTCAAAAGTGGCAAAGTTTTTGTCATCCCATCATTGTGTGTGTACATTTTTTCAACCTTCGTTCTGTAAACTTAACACTTAATGAATGATAATCACCGTCCACTCTTCTGTATAATATGAAACGGTCTGTCTGCCCGTATCATAGCATAATCTGTGATTAGATCTTCAAGGGATGTGCGTTGTTCGAAAGGCAAGGCCGTTTGAGAGGAGCACAGACGGCCAAGCAATTAAGATGCATTCCTCGCTAGAGAAAACGCATTTTTTGAGGGGGTTCCTTCGATATTCCATCAAATGGAAGCAGATATTACGCGAAGACATAATCATAACATGTGCATCTCTACATAACTAACAAGAATGAACGAGTGAACTAATAATGCTCGATAATGTCAATTTTATCAACATCATTTTTTACTCATTCGCTACCACTCTCGTACTCCGGAGACAGTGACTTGAGTCGCGCTCATAACAAGTGTGTGGTAATGAAGAAATAACTTCGGCATTATTACCGTCCGCGTCTTTTCATGACTTTTTGCAACCCCCTCTTTGTTGATTGATGAACTCGTTGAAAAAGAAGCACGCAATATGTTTGCTACGCTTACAAGAAGAGAAGAGCTCGAGAATACAAACTGTGTGAATGCACACAATTGGAGACGTCTCCTATCTCAAGGGATGAATCACTTGGGTCAGTCGCTACGTAAGGGGATGACTGTGAAGTACTCGAAAATGTTACAGGCTGCCATCATTTGCTGGTGACAGTTTGATTGACATTCAGTGGACGTAATGATCCCTCCTTTTGATTACAGAGTGGTGTCTGAAAGCTCTACCAGATTTTTTGGGGTTCCTCGAAAAAAATTGCGCTTTGTCTGTGTTCACATGCTTCAAACCACAAATCTAGTAGCTATGCAGAGTGTAGGTGTCTTTGTTCACAGGCATAATATCTGCTCAACACAAAAGGATACAAGATTGTTGATGAAGATATAATATTTGCAATAAAGTCATACTGTGGATTATTGGACGTATTTGAATTGGTCATTCTAACAGTAGTAGGATGGTTTAATGAGGGACATTTGGCCATGCTTGTGAGTCGCAATCCCTGATTAAAATCTACGCTTTTTATTGAAGACAAGTCGATTTTATAATTTGACGAATCTTCTCTTTCTCCCAACACTTTTGACTGCTTTCGTCGGAAAATAAGACGGCGGAATGGTCGCGAATAAACTGCCAATTTCTGTAGGCAAAAGATTCCCGATTCTGTTGCCAATATTTCCAATGAATTCTGTTGACACTAAATCAAAATCATCGATAATTACAAGCTACTTTTTAATGTAGATTATTGTAATATTTCCTTCCTCTCCTTTCAGTCCCGGGTATGGACACACAATCTAGTGGGATTTGGCACGTGCTGTGAAATCGGATTGTTTACCACTTCGAACCTAGATAGAATATAAATTTCGCTGCTGAATACTTATAAACACAATATGGCGATAACAAAGATTAATCATATTGTGATGGAAAAAACCGTTGTAGGTTGAAGAATACGGTCAGAAGTTTGGTGCAGTTTAGCAGCAATGTACAGCAATCACTTTTACCAATTGGTAAATGGTTATGCAACACTGTTTTTTTACTGAATATACATTTTTCACACCTCAAAATAGCAGTTACCACAAGTCGTAAAATGTACAAAATTACAATTTACTACAATTAGTAGTAATGATACCAAATGCAGTGCTTCAGACAGCCGCATGAGACATCTTAATCATCCGTAATGTTTGTTCAATATTCTTAAGATACAATTACATGTAGATATACGCAGTTTTTACATTTCAAAACACTTTTGCCCACACTAAAACGAGCGAAAGGGCATTACTTGCGCAGATCGTTTGCGGTAATGTATTCTATAAATATACGTATAAAATTACTAAATTGGATTGGTGAAATGAGGAATGTTTTATTTTATAGAAATATGGTGAGCATTACAAAAATTATTAGATTTATATGATTTACCTGTTCCATCATTTTTTGATAGTTGGCCCAGAATCAATAATACAGTGTGCAAAAGTGAATTAGGAAAAAATAGAGTGTAAGCCTTCGTTTGGAACTGCATTGACACTCACGATTGTGACAAGCTAGACAAACAAAATTGATCCATCCATTAGGAAAATTGGACGAGATTTGGTAAGGGAGATGGGTTCGATGCAACCAATCCTTCGGCTAAGGTTATTGGGGACAGATCCTGAGGGAGAAGAAGGAGATCATTTCGTGGCAGCTCTCCTTACAATTTCACATTCTCTTTCTGTTTTGCACCTAGTCTGGGAAAAATATATGGCAGCTACATTTTTTTTTATTAGATTACTTCATCGTCCCCGTAAACGCGTATTGTGTCTGACCTTGCGTCGACTGTGATTGGTGACATCAGTAAAAGACTGTTTTATTTCGCACTTTGTCGCTGCGTTGTAAAAAATGGTGATGTATCACATCACATTGTTGTACGTGGATATGAACTAGATGTAAGGATGATGGTAGCTCCTATCGTCGTACGCTTTTTGCTTGCGTCGCTCACTGTCAACGCTAATTGAGTTACATTGTTACTCTCTACACAACCCTCAATTATGACCGCAGTGTGCTATTTAACAAACGGGACTGAGGAGGATGAAAATCTGCTAGTTTTCTTCGTTTTTCGTCAAGGACATTCAATTGTGCAACTGCAGGCACGAATATGTGAAAAATTTAATATACTTATATGGCTCTGTGTCATTATCACTTGACTGTTGATCTCGAAGCAATTTTGATGAAAAAATTTTGGAAACTAGTGTTTGAGGCTAGGTTTGAGTTTGTATGCACTCATATTTTCAATATTTTTGTGAAAGGAATGAACACATACACTACCAGCGAAGCAACCGCTCATTTGAAGATGATCTCATGAGATTCTCATTATGTATTGTTGCTCAAGTTTCGAAAGTGAATCAAAAATTTGGTTGTCAAGTGGAAACTAAGGCTATTAAGAATAATGCATTTCAATGTTATTTATAAATTTACAAAAATGCACAAAACCAGGACACTAGTCAAAGACGTACTTTCTGCCCCATCTACCCCCCGCTCCTCCTCCACGTTATTAAATTCTGTAAAGAGCGGCTTGATTTCTAACGTCACTTTTAATAATACATTCCTCGGCTTAAATGATGCTGACAAGATTTTTGCTAGTTATAATCTTTCTACGGGGTTTCGTATGCCAGGAAGATGAGGCTCACAACTCGGTCATTACCTCGCATAAAGCGAAAGTCCCCCAATACTGCTGGAACAGCTACGAAACCATTCGCTGCTACGAACTATGCACCGACAACGATCGCTTCCAACGCATCCTCAGTCTGCCCCCCAATTCAAGAGGAGATCAATTGTACATCGAGAGCTTGAAGTTGTTTTTGAAAGAAGCGGCACGCGTTCGAGGATTCGAAGCATTCGGCATGGACCCCAATCCCGGCGTTGGCTATCCTTGCGAAAATAAATGTGAATCGGATCCAATCTACTGGTCCTGCATTGAAAGGTGCAACCTCAGAGATCACACTGCCTTATGGGAAGAACGGTGTTTCAGCAAAAACCTCTGCGACTATCACAACATCACAGCCACCCCGGACTGCATCAGGTGCTTGAGCACTGCAACAGCAGAGAAATTATATGAGTCTTGTGAGGTCTCCTTCCTTCCCGAAAAGGTCACTACTGCGCGGTCCAATCTTTGCATCGACACCAGCAGCTGTGAAGTCCCGATTTCAGCGTCCTACACTGGAGCTGGGAAGAACATCACGGACCTCATTAGAGCCGGCTTTGGTGTCGCCAATCACTCCGAAATGCTTCGAATGTTTGTCAACGACAGGGTCATGCTCCTGCAAAAGTTTTGCTGCAACACGGACGCCGTGAAAAATGCGACAATGTGCAGAAAGGACGCGAAGAAGTGTGATGACGTCTGCGCCGGAATAATGACGGCTCGCCTTTGTCGGGAGACTTGCAAACGGAAGAGAAATCCGGAAATCACGGACTGCATTGACAAGAAATGTAATTTTTACTACCCCGTTGAATCGGGCTCGTGTAAACATTGCTGGACCATTTCTGACGCTGCTGCTGAGATGAAGACATGCATTCAAGGGTGCGGAACAAGCGACTGTGTGGTTAAAACTTGTTTCCAGCCCGTTCCATCGTGGGTGCTGAGAAATTGCCATTACTCGGATTACCTCGAAGGATTTGCGAACTTCATCAAGAGTAAAGGAATTTGGAGACCTTGGAAGTTTGACATAGGAGTGAATGAAGCCTCATGGACTAATTATCATTTCACCCCTTTGGATTGCCGTAATGTGTGCACCACCGATCCACCTCCGTATCCGAGGGCATGTGCCGACTGTATGGAGCAGGAGCGATCAATCCAGGAAATCGAGGAGCAGTGCGGCCTTAACCCATTCCGGACGATTGAGATGCTGGGATGTGCCGTGGAGTTGGAGCTGAAGAACATGAACTTTGAGAAGGTTCTCAGTTTGGTTACCACCGCGGTTGAGTGTGTAAACGAAACCATTCGTCTTCAGTTATACGAGCTGATGGTGGATTTCGAGATTCATTTGTGTGACAAAGGTTGCAAGAATCCACATACTCCATATCATCCAAATGAAATTGGCAGGATGAAGTGTCATATTGAGCACTGTCAATGCCACAAAGAAGAGTCCAGACTGTAAACCGGACGTGGACACGCATGTGGTCAGGCTTGTGGATTTTGCGACGTGTAGATGGAAGCTGGACTTTGCAAAGGTGTCTGATCCGTATGTCCTTTGGGCGCATTATTTCAATGAGCTGGGGCCTGAAGACATTCGGGATAAATTGGTTGGTTGAATACTGAAATGTTTAACTCTACACATCTCGACCGTTATTTTAGTCCTAACTTCATAATGTTCAAATTTCTCTCACCCTTTTCCAGGAGCATCCAGACACCACGAGATTTTTGCAAATGTCGACCGTTGCGGGAAATGAAGCGTTTTACACATTTCCTTACTTTCTAATAGTTCGCGTAGGTTTTATTCAATTAAACACAATCCAATAAAAGGCCTTAACAAAGCTTACCTTTGCCTGTGTCATGCTCATCTTTGTGTAACTATTGTAGAGTCAATGCGATACCGGGTTTTATGATGACGGAGCTTACCGATTCTTTCTCCTAGGCAGTAGCCCAACAGGTATTAGTTTTAAAACTATTGCAACTACAACCCGTTATGTCAGGTTTTATCAGTATCTACTCTCTTTCATAGTGGAGTTAAAATACATGGCTCCCACCTCGAGGCACCAACCTGCGTCCTTTATTCGTGGAATATTCCACTCGTCCCTCATTAAACTCAAGAGAATTGCAAACGAAAAGCTTATTCCAGGTTTCTACCTTTGCGAAACGACTATCTACAATCTATGTACCGACGTATGAATGGTTTAAATATTATTTTTTCTTGACGTGTCGCTCAGAAAATCCACGGAGTCATCAACAATGATGGAAGGACAGGGTGTCACGCACGTATTTGTCACCCAGCCTTTGCCGTACCGATGCTGTATTTGCATCACCCACAGTAAGTCGGATGTAAATGCACCGTAAAATATAGAAAAATAGAAGGGCATCGTTTCTCCTTCCTCGTGCCAGAAAAAAAAATTATTGACAGATTTATATTTATATTCTTGTTCTAGTTTTGATGTGACGGTTAAGGCTCAAGAAATTTTCTCTGATTTACAGTAAGTACAAGATTTAAACAAATTAACGTCTCCCCAAAATTAACAATGAATGTTGAACATAATGGACATTTATACTTTAAAGTTTAAATTGTATATAAAATTTTACAGTGAAACGTTGTACGTGTCTGCATTCCATTCGAGGACGATTGAGGGGAAAGGTGCGATCCAAATTGCAATTGGAGATTATCCAGGACATGCCGGAAAAATCTTTCCCAGGGCACGCTCAACCCTGCTAACGGATAGCGAGCTAAGCTATCACGCTGGCTGTATTGCGAATGACATTGCTGATGTGGGAAAGGCAGAATTTGGCCGTAGAAAATGTCCTGAAATTGTACACATTCTGGATGATTTCGACAGGTACTTACATACAAATATTTAATACATTAACATTAGCATAATATTTGATTTATAAGTGGGTTTATATGCAATAAGAAGCTCAAAAATTGAACTTTTCCAGACCATATCGTAACGCTTCCGGAAATCCTTTTCATCCAATTGATGCAGAGGATGTGTTCAGATCACAATACACATTTAGCACGGCGACGGTTCAGGCGATTGCTGGATTCTATGATCCAAGATTCCTTATCATTGGCGATGCTGATATGAATCAGTTTGAAGTGGTACAAAGAAACACATTTTTCTATGATATTATGACGTAGCCTATAAGACTTACAAAACCAACAAATTAATTATTTTTTTAATGCTTCCAAAGGTAAATTGGGGAAAGTTGTTGAAAGATCTGGAACGACGACAGCCCCAACTCAAACTGCATCCGTGTATCCAACCCGCCTTCCATCATCGAGGATACGCGAAACCGATGTATTCTCAGCTTGATAGAACGGATCCGATGTACCCTCTGAAATATTACAGACAACGATATGCTCCACTTCCGTACTTCAAGTATCCAAACCCAGATAATTTAAAACCCACCGACGATGACTTTGCGGACACCGCAATTTTTGAGGCGATTGGAATGGAGGATCGACTTCTCCTCGTAACGTCGGTGAGACCGTGAAACAATCGTAGCTATTTTTTATATTTCTTTCGCAAATAAGTTATAATTAGTAAAATTTTACCACCCAAATAGTTGGGATTGGTGTCATTTTATGGGCAAACGAATGACACCGTAGCAGCCGACAAGGCTTGGAAGTTTGATGAAAGCGAAGTTCTCAATCGATGCTTCAAGGTTTTCCAGTCAATTTCAAGTTGTTCAATCTTTTCGTTAGTGCATGGTTGATAAAGTTTGTTACGCTTCCAGCTCGTTAGAATATTAAGACGCGCACAACCAGCGTGCAGACGCGATTGTGGGCATCACCTATAACTACGTCGTTAGCAACGTGGACTCGCATGGTCCAAAGTTCGAGGAGATTTCTCAGCAAATATGGATCGGACAGTTTAACTTACCAGGGCAGAAGATTGACTGGAAAGAAATCAAAATCTCTAATAACGCGCCTATTGTGGAGCACCGAGTTACTGACCATGGATGTAAGTAGACGGGGACCTTATACTTGTATGTAATGTCATAATGTATCCAACCGAGGGAAGTAATTGCACTGTATATGTGTTTCTAAACGACCCTTTTAAATGTGTCCTTTATCTTTCTTTCAGTGCATCCAGGAGAACTCGTTCCATTTGGGCCAGGAAAAGGAGTTGGGCTTCCGTACGAGACTCGAGAGGCGAACCCAAAATCCCAGGTGGAAAGCATTTGTTACAAAGCCTTTCGTACTCAACTGAATCAAACAACGTCATCCATTTCATTACAGGATGAGCCAGGTACGCATAGGTTCTTCATAAATTGTCGGAAGTAGAGGTTTTCTAAAGCTTTGATTATTAACTCAAAGGTTGGTGTGAAGCGGTTGATGCCACCCCTGTTGTAATGCGTCCTGACACGGTCCAGGTTCTCGTTCGTTTGAGCTTATACTTTTCTCCTTCCGGAACTGGAATCAAGACTCAGCCGAGCAAGTTGTATTTTTATGTCGTTGCCTCCCATACACGTAGGCTCTCATTAGTTGTTCATCTTGTAATAATGTGGAAATGTTCTGGAAGTTGCGTTTCAATGCAAAAATATCTTGTAGTGAGCAACACCACGGCCAACGTGGTGTGGATCATAGACACGATACTTCCCCGCGTCCCTTGCATCGATCCTCATCCAGAGTCGGTGAAAAATGTACTAGCTTTCGATAGCAACTACTTCAAGGCGGACTCTGCGAGCAGGAGACTGAATCAGGGATGCCATGAGATCAACAGTAAAAATATTGACCACCACATTTTTCTCAATGGAATGACATACACGCGGACCCTCACCAATCATTTATTTCTTTACGGGTCAAGATTGCTTCAAAGGTTGGAAAAGGAGTTTTGTCGTACTTATTTATTAAAATTGCTGCACTTTGTAAATGTGTTGCTAATGTTAATTTTTAAAATATTTAGTAGTGACAGCGGAAAAAGTTTTGTGATTCTCCTGAGCTTTCCACAACGGTATCATGATTTCGACGTGGACAAGTTTACCAAGAGCAATCACTCCGAGCGTTTTCGCCATGTGCACAGGATATCTGTGATGGCATTTGATGACAAGGGTCACTACGCCTTTTTGACAATCAGCACAGGAAGCCAGCGTCAAATACGTCTTCGTCCCAGCCCTCTACGAAGCATGGTTCAGTTAGGAGTTTCTAAGGAGCGGAATCTCAATGATGGACTTCCCTTTAGTTTGCAGTACGATTCAGTTGATAAACTTTATGAGGTAAAGTTTACACATGTATGAAAATGAATGTTATTACATAAACCATCCCTGCAAATCCACACATTCTCTGAAATTTTTAACCCATTTGCAGATGGTGGCGATTGTTGGAGATGGTGGGCACGTTACTCGGATCATGAAGAGACCCGTGGAGGAATGGAAATTGCTTCGAATCAACAATATGCTTCAGAGACTGGAGGAACATAGTTCATCACTAGTAATAAACTTTTAAGTCTCTGTATACCCCAATGTCATGAAAAATGTCGCTGATTTCGTATTTTTCAGAAGTTTAATAGCACCATGATTTGCTTAATTTAGATGAAGAAACGAGTGAAAGGTAACTTGTCTGAAGCATTGCAAAAGCCATTCAACTACCACACAGCGCAATGGACTTCGTTTTGTGCGTTTCTGTCCCCAAAGCTTCATCAGAATTTTTCAAAGATGCACGCACGAACGCAAGTGAGTCAGGAAAACTCTTTCTTT